>QFEA01003140.1:0-20922 GCA_003315975.1 Lactifluus echinatus
TAGACGCACGTCGTCCAGTCCAGGTCCAATGTGGCCCATAGCAAATTTTCACTTGGACGCTTTCGTCCGTGGACTCACATTCGTCTCGGACGTTCTGGCGATGTCACGACCACCGAGCTTGGACCTGACTCGATCCTGAAACAAAACAGGGCACCATCCTGGACTGGACTGTCGTTACCCTGTCACTAGTGTTAGGGGGCGTGTTGAAGGGCAGCCGCATTGGTAACGCGCATTGTCGGGACAACACAGTAGTACTATTGATTCGGGAGGCGCGATTGAACATCAATATGACAATTTCGGGTGCAGATCAATAAAGTGCTATCAAACGTACGATCTATGTTAGATGCCGTGGTGGACATTTGTTCAGTATGTATGGGTCGAATAAAGTACCGAAAAATGAAGGAAAGGCGTACTGGGATGTTGGTGTACTGTAATGTTGTCACGGCCCCGCTCGGAACAACCCCAACCGACGAATCGACCCGTTCAACAGCTTGCCATGTCGATTGTGTGAATGCGACTCCAGGTCGCTCGAGCCACAGATCGGGGTCATATTAAATCTTTCATGCCTCAACAACTAGTGGTCAGACCAACGTAGTACGGCAGTGAACAGTGTCACTACCACAGCCGAGTCTGCTGGGCTAAGTTTGGACATGGCGTTTAGCCGGTGTGTTGCCCTGGGAAAACTGTCATTTCCTTGATCTCTAAGGGGTCTGCCGCTCCAATCATTGATTCCACTTCAGATGGCTTGAGGTGTATCGCCGAACGTGTAGTGTTCGACTGTGCCCATCTATCTGCTCCATGGCATGAATGGCAAGGGAATGTTGGACGCTTCAGAAAATCATGAGAAGGGTGGGCCGATATAGCTTGATGATTCCTTTACTGAAATACTTAGCACATTGCTAATCAACACGCCGCTGGAAAGCAGAGTGACAGGGTCGACCAAGGTCAACGTGAGGGCGACTACTTTTCTATTGACTAGCTGATTGGCCTGATCGATAAGGCTGTTGGGACGGAGCAAGATATTTTGTAGCTTCGCACGGTCAAGTGAAATGCATCTACCTGCCAGTTGTAATCGCGGTGGGTGGAGTGACCGACCTTTGCGCTTCGGCATGCCTGAGTAAATGTACGAAGGGTAAAAGGTATCAGGTGAGGCACGATGAGTATGTAACGCCGCACAGCACAAACAACGCTCCAACGGTGGGCCTCGCTATTGGAGAAACGCGCGGAGTCAAGAAAGTAACCCAATAGACTGAGGGAACTCCATAAGTGCAGACCGCTCGGAGACGAGGTCTCTATTGGAGGAGAGAGGTTCATGATATCCAAAATAGTAGTGAAATTGACCTTTGCACCGCCTGGAGTAGGATCTGGGATTGCAAATGAGAGAGTCGGTAGGTGTCTGACAACAAAGGGCCGTTTGGATCCTACCTAATCTCCATACATATTTATCTCAATTCCGGGTTGAAATATCCTCAGTAGTACCTACCATTAAGTGGCAATGTATGAATGTCGGGCTGGAGCGTTGAGCTGAGCAATGTACTACTTTATCAAGTCCAGCTCACCCCGCCATCCTCTCTTGTTAGAATACGTCAATGCCAGTGCCAGAGGGGATGATGGATGATGGCATGGGCGCGGCCAGGAACGCGTGCTGTCTCGGGAAATCCCGGGCCTAGTAACTTGGGCGTTCAGAGCAACACGCCATCATTCTCCTCTTTTTCTCCCAACAACTATGTTTTTTGCTAGGGCATCGCTCATTTTTGTCGTCGTAACACTTACGGCCATTTTCTGTGCGCAGTCTGTCGAGGCTGCCCGTGGCCCCAAGATCACGAGTAAAATATACTTTGACATCAAACACGGTGACAAGGACTTGGGTCGCAGTGCGTTTATTTCGCTTTCCTCATGACCCTCAAGTCGTCGTAATGATATCTACATGTGTTTACAGTCGTGTTGGGTCTTTTTGGTGGCGTACGTTGTCTGACATTAGCACATGCCATGCTGAGAGTTGACCAGACCCGTTCTGCAGACTGTTCCAAAAACAGCGGAGAACTTCCGTGCTTTGGCAACCGGGCTCAGGAAGGATGGAACGAAAGTGGGCTTTGGCTATAAAGGCTCGAAGTTCCACCGTGTCATCAAGGACTTCATGTAAGTAACTGTACCTGAGCGTCCACGTGTATCTTAAGTTATACACGTATATAGGATCCAAGGCGGTGACTTCAGTAAGCTCTTTGCCTGCCATACTCTGTTGGAAGAATCGTAATTAATCTACTTGATTAGCTCGTGCCGATGGATCGGGCGGAAAGGTTGGCTTTCAATCATGATCGTACAGTATATTTTCATGACCCTTGTAGTCCATTTATGGTGACCGATTCCCAGATGAGAACTTGTGCGTGTTCTGAGTTGTCCATTTAAATATTCTGATGACTGTCTTGTACAACAGCAAACTCAAGCATTCGACCCCCGGTCTTCTTTCCATGGCAAATGCTGGCAAGGATACTAATGGTAATCGTGTCTATTTTCGATTCATTGATAAGTACTGAGAAAACTCGTCGTAAGGTTCTCAATTTGTAAGCGAATGGGATACATCCCAGTAGCCAATGAATGTGACCCCGCCCTAGTTCATCACCACAGTCGTCACTGCCTGGCTTGACGGGAAACACGTTCGTTATACATTCGTCTAGTAACACCCATACCTCATACCCCATTTCCTTCAGGTCGTGTTTGGAAAAGTCCTCGATGGGATGAATGTTGTCCACATGATTGGTCAGTCAGTCTTTATACCTTTTTCATGAATGTTCTCATACGGGCTCCAGAGGACGTTCCGAAAAATGGTAACGCGCGCCCAGTTGAGGACATTGTCATCATTGACTGTGGTGAAGTAGGTGTACAACCTCTTTGGCTTTTTTCATTGCTCATACATCGACCATCAGCTTCCTCTCGACGTAGACGCAGAAGGCAAAGAGGTACCCCTCCATGCTGAGCTCTAGCCAGCTGCTTATTTTGTGTAAAATCGTCATGCGAATAAAATATCTACCCTCCAGGACGTTGACGACGATATCATTGACACACCTCCCGAGGCAAGCGCCACGGTTCCTTCGGCGGCTAGTGAGCCGTCTACTACCTCTGCACCGGAGACAGCACTCGAAGAGCCCAAGACTGGCACAGGGTACTATATCATCGGGGGCTTGATTCTGTTCACCATCGCCACGACGATGTTTATATTGCGGGGTGGCTTACGTTGGCTGCGCATCCTCGTGGCGGGACATCGTAGCCGATACCACAAGCTTGAGAGCGAGGATTCAGAGCAGTGAGGTTTCAGCTTACCCAATCCAAACTAAAACTGCTGGTTGACGTCGTTCGTTCGTTCACGTTCGTGACAATGGATAGCATAGATTAGTAATAAGTTCGAGGTAGGAGTGGTACAAGATGGACATATAAGCCCTCGAGTTGACTGAGCTTTAAGGTGATGAGGAATAATACATCAGCGGTATGAGAGCAGCGATCCACGCCAATATAATCGATACCCCGAGCTGTGGACCTGCTGCGCTGCTACTTGCAGTATTGGGGCTAGATTCGACAGTTAAGGGTAACGCGGTGGCCCAAGAAGTAAAAACTGAACGCACGGTATACCGTTCTTATCGGAATATGAAGGACATGTATCGTTGGCGTTGCCCTTACCTCACCGGGTTAGCGAGGTGCATGAAGGATGGTTAAGAAGTGATCTACCGTTGGATCAGCAGGGCAACAGGCACTGTCTTCCAGGCTAGGGACACTTCCGAGTGCCATTGCATGCCTAGAACCTGACCAGTGGGACGCACAGGTAACAATCTGGTAACTAATGTTCCAGACACCGAAGTCCTGCACTATGTCCAGCCAACGCCAACGAAAAGCATGGGACAAACATGGGACATACAGAATAGCCTATAACACGTTAAAAGGCGCCCTTCAACTCGATTGTCGCGGATCTACTAACCATACAGAGTAACGTTGGACGGAAAGAAATCGCTGGGTATTGATGACGATGGAAAAGCAAGGTCAAAGTTGAGATAGTTTCCTGCGCTGGGAGTTTTGCACCACGTATCGTGCGGTTAGGCGTCAAACCCTAGATAGACCCCAAAGGAGGCTGCGACTTACGCGTTTGGACCGCTGACAGTTGCATTGCACCAGCCGGTTTTACTACGAGGACATAGGTCTGTGACTTTGACGACAACGCTCTTTTTCACGGCCGGATAGAAGGGAGGGTCAGAAAGAAAGGTATTTAGGAGCGTAAGACTAAAGCAGCGCCCGCAAGCAGGGCCATAGTTTGTGCTACTGCCGAATGCCATCTGGTTTAGAGCGGCAGTGGGGAAGTGTGTACTCTGGCCTGTGCAGCCACACGACGCGATATAGTTTTCAGGCAGGGAATAGTGGGTCATAGTAGCAATTCCGTTTGCTGGGTATTGAATCCATTGTGTAGCACATATTAAGGGAGTGAAGAAGAATAGAGTGACCAACAGCAACAGCAACATGACATGGGCGGGGGCGGGGCTGGGGAAATTAGATTAGATTATTATTAATAAAATAAAAACTAAAATAAAAATAAATGAAAATGAAAATGAAAATGACCTACGTCGGAACCATGACGAGAACTCTTTATCCAGCCTCGACCACCTTGGACGCCCTCGCTGACCACCTGGTCGTGCTAAAAATCGCGCGACATACGCCCTGTTCTCTTTGTACCAACTGTCCGGGCCTTCATCCCCCCCCCGACACTCAGATTCTCCTCGACGATTATCACGCAGAGAACTCTCTGACAGACCTTGTCCAGTACGGTTCCGATGAAGAGGACAATGGGATCACGTATCTCCGCCGTTGCGGCTGTGGTCACACCCCACAGCAGCATGGCGCAAACGAGGCGGAACTTGGAAGGGAGGAGTACACACGCAGAGCTAATCTAGCGCTCCGTATTGACCAACATCTCGAGGTACGCTTGCCATTCTGGATCACCACGAAACGTTGTTTGTAATATGCCATCAACCTCATCGCTAGGTGCGGAGTTTCAACCGTTCGTCGACCGTTTTCCCCCGGTTTTGATTCATGCATCCCACTTGTCGGTGTTTAGGTATTAGGCAAGCTGCTCGATTTTGCCTATTCAGATGCGGAGCTTAGCGCCCTCCGTCACGGAATGCGCTTGGCTATATCGCTCGCTAGTCCACTCACCGAACCCGCGGCGTCTCCCGGTAAGTTCCATTCGTATTTACCACGAGGCAGTTTTCCATTCTCATCATATTCAACATGTATAAAGCCCCATCATCTCCGAGACAAAGACCTCCCTCTCGCGACTCTTCCCCTACCGACGAGGATCTGCAGCCGTTGGCCAAACGACCCCGGTTATCGGAAGAGGACGACGAGGACGAAGATCAGCCCCTTGCTATCACCGCACGTATGAATCTCCCTTCAACGTCGCGCCCTGAGAACGGCGCAAAACACTATCCTTCCCGTCGTGCTGGCAAGGGCACATGTGCCATGTCGACTGCTCAGACAGCGCCTGTATCTATACCCCCTCCATCAGGCAATATCTTAGCAGAAATGAATGGAGAAACCTCTCTCCCGAGCACGTCTGAGATAGCAGTTAAGGTGGAAGAGCAGATGGATGAGGGGCAGCTCGATCGCCTTGCTACTGGCGTCACTGTCGATACGGCGATTGCGTCATCTTCTAGCTCGGTGTGGTTGCCACTCTTTGCGCGTGTGACATCTTTTGACGTACCGACCACAGTATCCAGGCATGAAGCCGGAGAAACCCTCTGCCATCGAGTTGCGAAAGGGTGTAATTCAAATAATACCCGTCGAAAATGATGGACACCCCAGGTCCCTCGTCATTCTCACGAACCTCAAGACGCTCTTCCGCAAACAGCTCCCTGTCATGCCACGAGAGTATATTGCCAGGCTCGTCTTTGATTCCAACTCGAAATGCCTCGCGATTTGTAAGCGGGGTTACAAGGTCGTCGGAGGCATTTGCTACCGCCCGTTTCCACATAGAGGTTTTGCAGAAATAGTATTCTTCGCAACAGCATCAATATCTCAGGAAAAGGTGTCGTCTATGCCAGCCTAAAATAAATGTCCCGACTTTGTGGGTGCTCATGAATGAGTCAATCACAGGGTTATGGTGGTATCTTAATGGACCACTTTAAAGCCCATATCAGGCGCACGTATCCGGACATGATGCACTTTTTGACGTACGCCGACAACTTCGCTGTCGGATACTTCAAAAAGCAAGGTTTCTCCAAGGAGATAACGCTTGATCGATCTGTCTGGGCGGGTTACATCAAAGATTATGAAGGCGGCACAATCATGCAATGCACGATGTTGCGCCGTGTCGACTACACTGCCACGCGAGATATTATCGCGCAACAGCGTGAGGCAGTCCTCGCTAAGATACGTCAAATGTCGAGGAGCCATGAAGTTTACCCTGGTCTACCTCAATTCCAAGGCGGCACAGGAGAAAATGCGGTTGTCGATTACCGAGATGTGCCCGGGCTCCGTGCGTGTGTGTATTCCCAGTCCTCTAATAACCATTCATCGAATTCTGTGACAGGTGAAAGCGGGTGGACACCGGAAATGTCATCATCGTGCGTCTGAAACCCATTTTTGATCGCTGAATGGATATTCCAAATGACTGTATGCTAACAGGAGTGGGAAACCGGTGACGAAGAACACGGAGCTGAGCATTATGAACCGCCTCCTGTCGGAGATGCAGAATCACGCGTCTGCGTGGCCGTTCCGTGAACCTGTGAAGCTTTCGGATGCAGCAGACTACTATGACGTGATCGAACAACCGATGGGTACGTCCTTGAGTCCAGGACTCTCCTGTTCTCCGAAGCTGAGGATAAATTTTTTTGGATTGTCAGATTTGAGAACTATGGGAGAGAAACTAGAGGCTGGCAAATACGCCAACTTGGAAGAATTTACAGATGATGCACAGCTAATTTTCGACAACTGTCGATTCTACAACATCGAGGACTCGATGTGGTGTAAGCATGCGAACAGACTCGAAAAAGCTTTCAAAGAGGGCCTGGCTCGTTTGCGCGACATGTGACGCTGTCCTAGCGTTTGTCCACGTCGTCTGTATGTTATGTGTTTGCCGTCTCCCCTGCCGTCTCCCCCCCCTGTCCCTTACTGCACGTGTATTTCTATGCATTACCTTGTGTATCACCATCACATCACCCCTGTTGTTATTCTTCAATGTCAAGTCAAGTCAAGGACATGAAACTGCTTATGCAGCAGCGCGCTCTTAGCGGAACGTATGGGATTCCATTCTACGCTACAACAACGTGGCAATGGACGACGGCGGCACGAACGGAAGTTTGCTACACAGTAAAACAACCTGCCATGCGTCGAGGCGACGATCATGAACGGCATCTTGCTTTAAAATCCCGCCTCGAATCGCCGTCGACGGCGAGGACTGTTCGTGGGCATAGCCGCACCCGGCCGTGCGTCGAGTCGAGAAGGGGCGTGCCCCACGTAGCTAGCCATGGCCAATACAGTACAATACACACAACAATGCCGCTGCGGGCCTCGCTAGTGGAAGCTTCGCCGCGCGCCAGATCTTTAGGAGTTTCTTTCCTCCCCACCTTCGAAGCAGATGCACGCGGACGTTGCGCGCGTTCCTTAACTGCAACAACCCTGTTCCTGCAGCCCGCCCGCGTACGGTATCATAATCGCGTAGGCGCCCCCGTGCAGAGCATCGCCGAGAAAAGCAGTTCCACACGTGGATGACGACGAGTGGAGGACGCGCAGTACTTTGGGATTTATGACGTTAGGCGCAGCGCTAGGGTGGCGCGGGCGGAGAGGGGACGCGCATATGGTAATGGGTGATTGTCGTCGACGTCGACTTGACTTGACTTGACTTGACTTGAATGGTGGCCGGGTTCGTGATGTTATTTTTACGGCTTAAAACGGACTCTCCCTCTTTCTCCATCGTTACCGGGCCCTCTCTCTGTCGATCGGAGCGCTGACGAAGCTCTGTTCGTCAATTATTTTTTTTTGGAAAGGTTGGGACCAGAAGGTGCTTTGCGCGGGGATTTAGTGGGACCTTGCGCTAGGCTTGCTCACAGACTCAAATTGGAATGGTATAACCCGTCATCGTTTCGTCTGCGCAGATCATCGCGATTGGCAGGACAGGCTCGTCCTGTCTAGGTAAAGTACCCTTGTCTGCTCCATGGCCACATGACAAGAGAACGAGGGGAAGGGCGCAGCGCGGTGCGGTGCACCCGCGTGATTTGGGTGGAACTGGTTCCTGACAAGAGGGACGTGACGTCATGACTATTGGGGATTCGGGGCGAGCGCGATTTGACACAGCGGTGGCTTACGACGACAGGAGAGTGCTCGTGGGCCCACCAGATGTCAAGCCCCGAGTCGTCGTCATTGTCTGCGTCATCATCGAGGGGTGCACGCACCCTTCAAGCCTTGGAACTTGGAACTCGCAATCCTATCACGGGCAGGAACGGAGAGATCGAAGTGTGTGGCCCGACTCGACACGGGTGACAAAAGAGACACGAAACTTTCCGTGTGCACAAGATCTTCTCTCGCGCGCCCGTGTTACACATCAGATCTCGTAGTTTCTTCTCTGATCAAAATAAAGATGGGGTGCAGGGCAAGATAGCACACCTCGCGGAAGGGTGATGCGTAAGATCGTCTGTGCGGGATGGGAAAGCGAATCGCGATCAAACACTTTCGACCCCCCAAAGTCATCCCACCGGCTTCGCATAGAAAAGATTCCCGCCGACGTCATCGCAACAAGATACGCGATTCTGGGAGTTTGCGATCAAAAGCTCCCCTCGGTGTGCGTCAGCGGGGGTTCGGAGAGGAGCCACAGGCGAGGTGTGTGAAGTCCTGTCCTGCTTCAAACCCGTGGTCCGAGCTCTCCAATCATGGCCAGGCCAAGACACCCCGAAAATTTTTCATTGGACATTCAAGTTCGCGATGAGAAAAAACGAAGGGCCTGGCGACTGACTCCACTGATACGAGCAGTCGCATGATATCTATCTAACAAGGGGGTGCGTAGGTTAGCTTTCGTTGCTGAGCCTGTGATGGTCACAGAAAGACAATTTGTAAGTGTGTCAAAGGAATTACAGCCTGGCGTCGTCGTAGAGTCAGGGAAACCCGTGCTGCCGGAAGGATATGCCAACAGGCTCGAATCCCGGCAGGCGCTCATGGGTGAATGCATAGAGCTGTAGAATGCGGGTAAATGATGTTGTGTCCTTCCGACCTGAGTTGCTCTGGTCAAATATTTAACATGCACATGGCACATCTAAAATTTGGGTTACCACCGATACAAGACGGGCGTGGGGTTCTTAGAGGGGCAAACCAGATAGAAGATCAGGGTGGGCCCATAGGATGAGGTACTATTACGCGCTCAAACGTTTCCGATATCTCCCTCAAATCAGCTAAATTGAGTGTATCCAAATAATCTCTATGATTGGAAAGGGGTGTAGTTTTTGTGCATTCTGCACCAATAGCATTTAAATCAGCCTGCAAAGGGAACAGCTTCGTCGAAGCGATCAAACTCAATCGATCTGTAAACAACCGACCTCATTCCCCTGGATTCTGTGTGGTAGAAGGGATTGTGGCGCACGCGAGATGCACTCAAACGTGTCCGAGGGACCGAAGTTATATGAACGGATCCAATAGGGTAGACCAAGTGAATGTAGTTCCGACGAAACGATATCACATGCAGCTACCGTTGAGGCCCTGCTCCGCTTTGCGTTGGTGATTGAAGTCTAGCTTCTCGCCAGCCCTTGTCGAGGCGATCAAGCACGCCTTGCACAGCACGTACTGCACCCTTGCGTTCGCGGCGCGCATCAACCCATGTGCTGTCGATGGATAACGCATCAAGGCGGAGAAGTGCTTGTAAGAGCAATTCACCAAGACGGGTATGCTCTGCATCGGCAGTGGGGGTGAGAAGGAATGCGTCGACACCGGGTTCGAGGGTGCCGCGGACAGAGGCGAGCTCCGCTTGGATAGCCTGAATAGTGGAAGCTTCTGTCTTGGGGGTCTTTGACGCCGCTGCGAGCGCGGGACTAGGGGAAACCGCGGGTTTCGAGTCGAGAAGGAGTAACGTGCCACCCGACCGTATCTTGTACGCCGACACTGTGGGGTAAAGATTAAGCACATTCGGGTAAAGGTAAGATATTTTCTCAAACGGTAGACGGCCCATGACGCGATATCGGAAAGAGAAATGAACAGGATATTGCAGGGGATGACAAGCGAGCGGGGGGTGGGAATTGATGAATGGGGAAACATGACGACGGGATAGGAGTGGGGCGAAGGAGACCGCCGAAAGTGACGTGTTATTGATTGGTGGAAGAAGGAGAGACTCACAAGGGGCGTTGTCATCCTTCATGACGGCACCGGCATAGATGAGTTTGAATGAATTAGGGGGAAGATGAGTGTGTTCCGATAGAGTTTGGCGGAATATGGAGAGTTTGGTATCGAGTGGAGGAAGTGGGATCTGGAGACTGCGGGGGGCAGTGACGAGGCGGCGAAAAGGGGAATGAGATGGGTGAGGAAAAGGCAAGGCATGCAGAATGGGAGTGAGACGAACCGCTCACGGCCCCATTTTACTGTGACAGACATGTTTTTGTCTGGGCCAAAAAGGCCTGAGAGACGGGTAAAGATGAGAGAAAGAATGATGAGGGCGAGGACGGGGGCGATGTAGAGGTAGAGATGAGCGGGAGCGGGAGACATGGCCCGAGGCTCCGTCGGTCACGAGTTCCGGGTCATCTCATCCCGCCGCTCACAATTTACATTTACATTTAGACCAGACCCCGCCGTGTCCCCCAATCCCCATTCTCATTCCCCCCTCTCTCTCTCCTCTCCTCTCCTCTCTCCAATGTCTGCTTATCCTACTCCTTCCTTGTTCCCCACTCCTTCCCGAATCCCGCCCGGCCCCCCCTCGTCCCGCTCCGCTGCTCCTCTCCTCACTAGAGCCAATGGTGCAACCCCGATACCCGCAAGTCTTCAGGAAAAGATGGCTGCCGTACGTGTGTCGTGTGTCTTTGCTATCTTCTCTGTTCTCATCGCCGAGATCTCCTCTCTGTAGATGGCAAACCGGGTCTCACGATCACCCGACGTCAATGGGGTCACTGACGCTTTCAAGCGCATCAGCCTCGCCCCCACTCCTCAACTGCGGACAGCATCCGGTAGCCCCCAGTACCACCGCCCTGGCTCTATCCTCTCTCCCGGAATGGCCGCCCGTCGCAACAAACCGGTTTTCAAACTTAGTGACATCACCGGTGAGCAGGAATTTGGTGGCGGCGATGCAGACGCCGGTCCGGACACGGGCGTAGTTGCCGATGCACATTGGCCCCCTCGCCGCCCCGCAGCCGCGAACGGCACCCCCTTCGCAAACTTCGGCAAAATTGTGTATGTCCCCTATGTCATATTCCGTTCAGTCAGTTATCATCATCATATGTTCATCCCCTTGTAGTGATCCATCCGGCGCTCTCAACTTTAGCGGCAAAGCTGTGGTGCACTCCTCAGGCGTCGATTTCTCCAATGGCCCGTCCTTCGCCATCAACATGAATCAACTTCAGCTCGGAGAAGAACTCGGTAATGGTGCCTACGGTACCGTCAAGCGAGTTCTTCATAAACCCACCAACGTAGCGATGGCTATGAAGGTATGCCTACTCGCCATTAATGCTGGCTCAGCCAACTCAAATTAACCCTGTTCACAGGAAATTCGGTTGGAGCTCGACGACACGAAATTAAATGCGATCATTATGGAACTGGACATTCTACACCGCGCCGTGCACCCGTCTATCGTCGAGTTTTACGGCGCGTTCTTTATAGAGTCTTGTGTCTACTACTGCATGGAGTACATGGATGCTGGTAGTCTCGATAAATTGTATGGCGTCGGGGTGCCTGAGCCGGTCTTGGGTCGCATTGTCTCTTTTATGGTCAAGGGGCTTAAATTTCTCAAGGACGACCTGCAGATTATTCACCGAGGTGAGTACCACGCCTCTTCACGGACCTTGTTTCCTTATGATCCTCATTCTTCTTTCAGACGTCAAACCTACGAATATTCTCGTCAACAAAAAGGGTGATGTCAAGCTCTGTGATTTTGGCGTTTCCGGTCAGCTTGAAAAATCCCTTGCAAAGACGAACATCGGTTGCCAGAGTTATATGGCCCCTGAGCGCATCAAGGGCGAATCGCAGAACGCGCTCAGCACGTACACGGTCTCATCTGACGTCTGGTCTCTCGGGCTCGCGACGCTTGAGATCGCTATTGGGAAATACCCCTATCCACCCGAGACTTACTCCAACGTGTTTGCCCAGCTGACTGCGATAGTACATGGCGATCCGCCAGAGCTGCCGGACATTTACTCGGAAGCCGCACGCGATTGGGTGAGCCGATGCCTCGTAAAGCGGCCTGAAGGCCGGGCCACCTATGCCCAACTATTGGTATGTGATTTTCTATACTTTGCACTTTATCTCCCTAACATGATACAGAGTCATCCGTTCCTCCAAGAAGATGACCGTCGCGAGGTTGACATGCGTGAATGGGTAGCACATGCTCTTCAATGGCGGGATGAACAAAAGAAGTTGGGTCGACGGGGTCAACAAGAACAGCAGCACCCCGTAGACACTATACGACCGTCATAAAGTGGAACGGCTGCTTTCCACATTTAAATTCCGGCCTAATCGGGGGTCTTCTTTGACCGTCACCGCATCCGCCGGTTTTCTTTCACCTCTAACCTTATCAAACACGCAAAATTCGCCGCGTACACGCCTCCACCTAAACACGGCAGTACTCTATTCACGTTTGACTCGAGAGAGGCGCCCTCATTACTCAAAGTCCATGGGCCCATCGGAAAATTGGACTCATGCCACTTGCGACGGAGGATAATAGAAGTACTTGAGAAGTAGAAGGTTCAATTGGGTTTTATAGTCGGGCCCCCGCGAGATCGGGGAGATGTCTTCCGTCTTCCGGCGTGCGGGATCACTCCGGACGGTCTGTACACGTGCATAACTAGACCAGCTACGACGAGGAGACTAGTTATTTGTAGTAGAGTAGAGTGAGAGTAAGTATGTACGCGTTAGTTGTTATACGGTTGAGGTTGAGGTTGACCGGGCCGATATCCTTAAGGAGTCGCGAGTCAATCAATCAAAATCATCTCTCATCTCTCAACTCTGACTCGACTAGACTTGATACGAGACGCCTGAGCACCCGGTCTGTGAGTCTGCTCTCCTTCAGGGCAACCATGTTCCCGTCACACGACAGTGAGTCGTCCCTCTTTACCCGAATAGTCTTCGATCTCTTAAATTCGTTCTAGTCTCAACCGCGTTTAACTTCCCAGAGGAAGAAGGGAAAGTATTGAAATTCTGGCGCGAGATCGACGCGTTCCAAACGAGCCTCAAGCTCTCCGAGGGTCGTCCTGTATACTCTTTCTACGATGGGCCACCCTTTGCTACCGGCCTCCCGCACTATGGACATCTACTCGCCGGAACGATCAAGGTAACGCTACGCAGCCTAACCCCTCCATCCGTACCACCTTGTTTCAAATGTGCTCAATCTGTTTTCGAATCCACGCCCAATAGGACATCGTCACCCGCCACGCGCACGTCTCCGGCTTCCACGTCCCGCGCCGTTTCGGCTGGGACACCCACGGCGTGCCGGTGGAGCACGAGATCGACAAGAAGCTGGGGATCAAGTCACGCGGGGACGTGCTTGCAATGGGCATCGACCGATACAACGCCGAATGCCGCGCGATCGTGATGCGCTACTCGACCGAGTGGCGCAGTACGGTCGAGCGCATGGGCCGCTGGATCGACTTTGAGAACGACTACAAGACGCTTAACCTCAGCTTCATGGAGAGCGTCTGGTGGGCGTTCAAGCGGCTTTTCGAGGTCGGCCTGGTCTATCGCGGTCTTAAGGTCATGCCGTACTCGACTGGCCTGCTCACGCCGCTGTCGAACTTTGAGGCAGGACAGAATTACAAGGAGGTTAATGATCCGGCGGGTATGTGCCGATCTCCTTTGTGGCGTTGTTGTCTTTGCGGCAAGCCATTTGCGCTCATATTTGTCATGACTACAGTGACTGTTGCATTCCCGCTCGTGGACGATCCGACGACGTCTCTTTTGGCGTGGACGACAACCCCCTGGACGCTTCCCTCTAATCTTGCGCTTTGCGTCCATCCTGACTTTAATTACATTAAAATATTCGACGAGGACCGCGGCGTGAATTACATCCTCTTGGAGTCCCGCTTGGTGGCCATATACAAGGATCCGAAAAAGGCCAAGTTTAAGAAGGTCGGCGAGTTCAGTGGCGAGGACATGAGAGACTGGAGGTACACTCCGATGTTTGAGTACTTTACTGAGAAGGTGTGCAAAATCCGTCTTTTGAAATCCTTGTCATTCTCTCGCCGACTGGCTCTTTCCCTAGTACGAGGATAGGGCTTTCCGCGTACTCGTGGACACCTATGTGACAGACAAGGACGGCACGGGTATTGTTCATCAAGCACCTGGTTTTGGTGAGGACGACCACCGCATTGCGCTCGCCTATGAGGTCGTCAATGCGGACGAGATGCCTCCGTGCCCCATTGACGACGCTGGGAGATTCACCAATGAGGTGCCAGATTTTGCAGGGCAGTATGTGAAGGTCAGGATGTCGCGTGATGTAGTCTACGACGTTCGCGGGCTTACATAGCGGACCTTTTTTCCAGGACGCAGACAAGGAAATCATAAAGGCACTCAAAGCAAAGAGCCGGCTCGTGAGACAGGACCAGGAAAAGCATCAATATCCATTCTGCTGGAGGTCAGGATGAGCTCTTTTACGGTGACAACGTCACTTTCTAACTGCCAGCCTTGAAAGGTCGAACACCCCCATCTTATACCGTGCCTTTCCGGTGTGGAACGTGAAGGTATCACATATCGTAGATGACCTCGTGAAAAACAACGGCGAGACTCGCTGGTTCGTGACCGTTCAGTTGACAACGTGGCAACAAACCTAAATGTTTCCTTATAGGGTGCCGCAGAACATCGGTGAGAATCGCTTCGGAAACTGGCTTGCGAATGCGCGAGACTGGTCGATTTCTCGAAATCGCTATTGGGGCACCCCGATACCACTGTGGGTCTCCGAGGACTTTGAAGAAGTACCACCTCAGCCTCCTCTGAATCTTCGAAGGAGTGTTGATGTGTGATGTGTTAGGTTATTGCAATCGGATCTGTCGAGGAACTCGAGCGGTTATCGGGAGTAAGTGGAATCACGGACTTACACTCAGACAAGATCGACCATATCACCATCCCCTCGCGACAAGGTAAAGGGAGCTTGAAAAGGATACCAGAGGTCTTCGATTGTTGGTTCGAGTCTGGAAGGTACGCGTTGTTTTCAAAAAAAGTCACACTCCATGGTAGCATCTGAGTATTTGCACACGTAGCATGCCATACGCCCAGCTTCACTATCCGTTCGAAAACAAGGAACTGTTCGAGACTACATTCCCGGCCAATTTCATCTCCGAGGGCATCGATCAGACCCGAGGCTGGTTTTACACGCTGCTGGTCCTCTCAACGCACTTGTTCGGCAAGGCGCCCTGGCAGAACCTCATTGTTACTGGTCTTGTCCTTGCTGCGTATGTCTGTCTGGGACTGCAGTGTAAATGCTGTTACTTATCGTGTTTAGCGATGGCAAGAAAATGAGCAAGAGCTTGAAGAACTATCCCGATCCCAACTTGATCCTCGACCGGTACGGAGCTGATGCAACAAGGCTTGTTTTCTATGTTGTTTTCTCTAGTTCTTTTGACTAAGATGATATTGGTTTTGACAGGATGTTCCTCGTCAACTCACCAATCGTTCGAGGTGACAATCTGCGCTTCCGGGAAGAGGGAGTGCGCGAGGTCGTCTCTCGTGTTCTCCTTCCTTGGCTCAACGCCTTCCGATTCTTCCTCGGCCAGGTCGCGCTGCTCAAGAAGTCAATAGGGCATGAATTCCGCTATAATGCCCATGCACCTGTATCGAGCAACGTCATGGATCGCTGGATCTTGGCCCGATGCCAATCGCTCATCAAACTTGTCAAGGAAGAGATGGCAGCTTACCGCCTGTACACCATCATACCACGATTGCTTGATCTAATTGACGAACTTACGAACTGGTACATCCGTTTCAACCGCCGACGGCTCAAAGGGGAAGATGGCCTAGAAGATACCGTTGTAGCATTGAATACATTATTTGAGACCTTGTTTACGCTCTGCCGGACGATGGTAAGTCAAAGCGTTTCCCAGTTCGATCTCACTGACTCTTGTACAAGTCATCCTATACCCCGTTCCTCACAGAAAATATTTACCAATCATTACGGGTGTTCATCCCCGAGGTCCTCAGCTCAGGCGACACACGATCAGTCCATTTCTTGTTGTTCCCTGACGTCAAGGAGGAATACTTTGATCCTACTATCGAACGCCAAATGAAGCGCATGCAGACCGTTATCGAATTAACTCGGAACATCCGCGAACGGAACAATCTCAGTCTCAAGGTAGACATTCTGAGCTCGTGAAACAGAAACAGATGAGATCCACTGACTATCTATCTGCAGACTCCGCTGAAAGAGCTGCTAGTGTTCCATCCTGACAAGGCGTACCTAGAAGACGTCCGGTCTCTGCAGAGATACATACAATCCGAACTTAACGTCCGTGACGTCGTTGTCACTTCGGAGGAAACTACCGCCAGAGTGCGATATCGCGCTGTCGCCGATTGGGCTGTCCTTGGACGGAAACTACGCAGTAACTTGGGCAAGGTCAAAGGCGCTCTTCCCAACCTGTCGAGCGATGACGTCAGATCGTACACGCAGACAGGTCGCGTGACAGTTGCGGGCATCGAACTCGTTGAGGGCGACCTGGTCGTGCAGAGGTACATCGAACTACCCGAGGGCGAAGGCGCGTATGCGACTCAGACAGACAACGACGTCGTCGTGCGTCTCGACATCCAGGTCCATCCGGAGCTCGCGCGTGAGTGGCTAGCGCGCGAGTTCATCAGCCGCGTGCAGAAACTTCGCAAAAAGGCCGGCCTGCAGGCAACAGACGATGTCGAAGTGTACTACCAGTTTGAAGAAGGCAATGGAACTGATATTCGCGATGCGATGTGTGAGCATTCAGATTTTATCGAGCGGACAGTGCGGAGCGTGCCTGCAGACGTAAGCAAGCGCAAAGTGGGCTCGAACATCATCGTCGAGGAGGAGCAGGAGGTCGCAGAAACTAAGTTCGTGTTGTCACTGGTACGGCCTTGAATGTGTACTTTCTAGATAACAGGAAGGAAATGGAAGACTGTATTACACTGTGTAGCTAGAGTACAGATATAAACATGTACAGCACCTGCCGGTGGAAGGAGGGAAAGGGGGAAGAATGTAGCATTGTCACTTTTTTGTTGTCCCGAATCCGCTGAAACCCATCATGCTCATCATGTCATTGCCCTCGCTATCAACTTGCATCGCGGTTTCCTGCGCGAGCTCGAGACGTGCCTTTTCCCGCTCTGCCTTCTTTGCCGCCTTCTTCTCTGCGCGCACGGCCAGCTCCTTATCGCGGATCTCCGCGAGCCGTTTGTCAAAGTCGAATGCTTTGGCCTGGGACGCCTCCTTGGTCTGCGCGCGCAACGCGGCGATTTTAGCACGGACCTGCTCGACCGTCGACCGCTCCATTCGTGTAGTCTGTCCGATCGCGCGTAAATCTGTACAAGAAAAAAAAAGGTCGCACCAAGAGAGGGCGCCCGTTGAGCTTTATCAAAAAAAAAAAACAACGAAAAGGTGGGGAAGAAGAACCACGAATGAAAAGGGTCACCGACGTGCTCGCCCATTGATATGGTCTAAGTAGCCGACGCTGTCCTTGTACGTCCTGTTGCAGGCCTCGCAGTAAAAGCCCGGTTGGCCGGGACCCCGCCCGCCCGGATTTTGGACGACCATGGTCTTGCCCAGGTTCTTGTCGAGCTCGAGGTCATGATCTCGGCGCTTCATGAGCTCGGTGGGCTTCGGAAGGTCTTTCTTTTTCGCCTTCAGAGGCTTTTTGCCTGAATTTGTTTGTCATTAATTCGGTCGTGCGTAGGAGACAAGCTTGGGTGTGCAGTGTGCAGCCGGGCGTACCTTGCTTCATGCGCTCCTCGTTCTCCTGCATCCGCAGCCTCTCCTCCTCGTCCTTTTTCCGCGCCTTTTCGGCGTACTCTTCCTTGTCCCATTTGCGTCGAAAGTCGGTATCAGCAGCTTTGGAGCCGTACGCGCCTGGTTTGCTGTCGGCCATTGGTGTGATTGGTGATATAACGGCGCTTCAATAGCGGAGCGGTGGTGACTTGCCAATAAAGTGCCTGAATGTACTTTGCACTTTCCTTGCCTGTACTCCAGTGCTCTCGTGCCTACCGACCCGTCCAGTAGATGTGGCGCAGAAGCTAATTACACGAGACTCTCGAATGCGTGGTCAGTCTATATTCTTGATGTGCCCAATGTGCCCTTCGCCACACGGAGCACGTGTCAATGTCGCACGCAGTCACGCAGACAAAATGTTTTCCGTAACCTTGTCATTGCGCTTGCATACATCGAACGTTCGGATTAAAGGACGAGAATGCGCGATCGATGAGCTATCGAGAGGACAAGGTTACATGTCTGCACCATTTCAGGTGCAACTTTGGTATCTCAAATCCAGTACTACAGACACTGGCGTGTGATCACGTGCAGTAAATAGTCTGGGTCCCGTGCCGTGTGCCGTGCCAGCGCGCTTCTCAGGCTCGGCTCGTCGTCACGTCACGGGCAGCACAACTTTCGATAGCGGATGCCTGTTCTGATGCTCCCTCGACGACATCATTGAACACGATGGAATATGAACTGGACGACGATTTATCCTTTGTCATAGCATTCCCCCTCCCCTTCCGTGTTCTCTTCCTTGCCGGCATTGGCATTCTTGGCTGGGCCGCGAACCTCCATGGCCTCCGCCTCCTCGGTATAGACTCTGCCAGCGCGCTCGACCTGCGCATACATGAACGCGGATCCATCACGCCTCTTCCAATTGATGGCCGACATCATAGAGCGCGCATGGTGGTCTCTGCGGATCCCGTCACCCTTTATTCCCCCTTTTATCGGCTTGCGCTGTGGTATTGCTTGTGGACCTTCATTATGTGGGCACTATATCGCTCCGTCACCAACGGCAGCGCAGCCCTTGTTAACTTTTTCAAGTATATTCCAGCTGTGTGTGCGCTGGTTATTCTCATATTTATGCTTTCCCCGTACGATGTCATGCAGAAACACGAACGGGACGCATTTATTCTGTACGTCAATGTTGTCTTCTTGTCTGTAATACCGCCTCACGTGGACTCTCGAATGAAAAATAGGAGCATCAAGAGATGTCTATACTCACCCGTCAACCACCGAGTTCACTTCTCTGATATCATTTTTGCCGACATCTTTACTTCGTATGCGAAAGTACTCGGTGATGTCTGGCTTTCGCTCTGCATGTTGCTTCCCAGTGGAAGTCTCCTCACACCTCCAACGCAAGACGGTTGGTATCGATGGGTCTTGCCGACATTAATGAGGTGCGTTTTCCCTGTCATACGTGTATGTTTTGAGTTCATCGTTCAACATCACTTTAGTGTTCCGTACCTTGTGCGCTTTCGACAGTGTATTGTCGAGTATACCAGCCCATCGAATGATAGTACCCGCCCCCTCTGGAATGCACTTAAATATGCGAGCTCATTCCCAGTCATTTTCCTGTCCGCTGCTCAGCGGATCGTCGTCTCAGACCTTGTGGCAGAAAGGGGTGATATTGTAAAAAACGAGGCGTGGCATGGAGAGCACGCACTCTTCCGGCTTTGGTACGAGTCATGCGCTAGTCGCTTTGTCTTAGGACCCTCATACTTACCGCGAACTGTGAAGGCTACTGACTGCCCTCGTCAACTCTATGTACTCATTTTGGTGGGACGTGACGAACGACTGGGGCTTCGACCTCTTACAATATAAGCCAAGATTGACACGTCCCCGTCAGCAGTCTTTACCTCGCCCACTAGTCCTTCCTGCAGTGCACGAACGCGAGGAATCCATTTCTTCCCCTCGAAACAGCACGAGTTCGCCTGTCTTCTCTCCGCCCCGAACCCCATCACACCTATCTCTGGCAAACGGTTATCCTCATCCTCACCCTTACGGCCTTCGTCCGCGACTCCTATACCCGCTCCCGATATACCCTCTTGCCCTATTTATCAACCTGATCCTCCGTCTCACATGGAGTGTCAAGTTATCGAGCCACCTACATGCGCAAGCGGGCGAAGGTTCGCTCTTCATCTTTTGGCTGGAAGTTGCAGAGCTCGTGCGAAGATGGGTGTGGGTTTTCATCCGCGTCGAGTGGGAAATTGTGAAACGCGCCCAGGACTCTGTGAAGCACGCCGACGTTTCTGGAGAGAGTGGGATGGACACAGACGCTGAGAGCTTTGAGCTGGTAGGTGATCGTATTGACGAACACTTACTCGGGGATCGAGACAGTTAGTTAAAGTGGCAGTTCCCTACCGATACTGTACTGCTAGGGCGCTGAGCACACTGGGATATTGTAGATCATACTAAAATACGTCTAGCATCTCCCAAATTATTTACATTACATTACTGGATTCCGTCGTGAAGGCGCAAGTTCAAGCACGTTTACGGTCACGATCTGTGAGGCGGATATTCGCAATTCGCAGGTGAAATTAATATTAATACGGACTACAGCATTATTGCAGGGAGTCGGGCTGGTAAAAATACTGTCGGGAGGTATCGATACCATAGCAAGCGAGGAAGTTACCATCGTTTGATCCTGCTTTCGGTTTTCGACTGGGCCTCTGGACGTTTATAGATAGCCCTGTCGCTGACCATTTGAAAGTAGAGGGACTTGTGAGTCCTTATTCCCGGAGTTCCTCGGTCGCTTTTCGGACGAAATCCGATAAGGGATAAGGATAAGA
>QFEA01003140.1:20971-33423 GCA_003315975.1 Lactifluus echinatus
TCCTCGGTCGCTTTTCGGACGAAATCCGATAAGGATAAGATTCTCTCGCCTGCAATTAAAAGGGACTGCTTTATTGTTGGCTAAGGTACAGTACTGGTGTTTGGGATGGAGACAACCATCCATGACACGGGTGGTAGGGCCATGACAGTGCTACATATATAGTTAGTGGATGATCCATGTGCCCCACCCGTGAGCCCAAATTCAAATTTGTCTGACCTCTGCGGCGCCCAGAGGGCATTCGTATTCATCACTCCCCAAACCACATTTTGAATCATGAATATCTCTCGCAGTACTCGTTGATTGGGTAGCATTGCATTATATTACAAAAGGCGCTCATGCCCTCTCGGTATCTAGCTCTGTAGAAATGCTAGGGTAAATTAGGTGGCTGTTCTCGTGTAGTGTGTACAAAGTCTCTGAAGGAATTTGAGTTGTTGTTGCTGTAAGTTTCAGACCAAGGCGGTAGTACGCTGCAGTCCTGCAGACAAAACCCCTTCCATTGAAGGCCTGGACCTGACACTCTCCTTGACCCCAAGGCCCTTACTTTCCAAACCTTCCAAGACCCCTCTCCACACGGCCTCATCTGCCGTCGGTCCACACACCCCCGTTGCGCGCACAGATCCGTCAAGCACACGTAGCGCCGCAAAGGCTACCGGGAGGCCCACTGTGCGCGCCATCGCTGACGCGTGCGCGTCGCCGTATGCGATCAACGTCGATGTATGCACATGCTCTGCGCCGCTGTGATCTCGCGCCACGAGTTCATGGTGCAGTAGAACGAGGTCTCGTTCATGTGGTGCGTAGCGTAGGGCGTGTGCCAGATGTAGAGCAAGGGCGTCCACCGGCGGGAGTCTGTGCCCCGGAACCGGGATGGGAGGGCCAAATACAGGCGAGGATGGGCGGGTGGCAGGGAGAAGGCGCAGCCAGTTGAGAGACTCTAGGAGAGGTGGGATGCTGGAGCTCGGGAGGACGCTGGCGAGCGCCGACTTGAGTGACGGGAGATCGTCCTCGGGAATTGCAACGCCGAGTTTCTGCTCTAGTGCGAGACGTGTAAAGGAAGACCAGCTATCCAGGACGATCGTCTTGGAAGACTCCAGAAGGCCTATGGCCCCGAATGAGTGTATTAATGAAGCAAAGCCAGGGTATCTAGAACCGTTGTCAACATTCGACTTTAGTGGCAAGCGCAGGCACATCCACCTCAGTGTTCCTCGCAACATAGTTCGGAGCTCCTGATCCTTCAGCGAATAGGTTTCCGTATAATTCATACTGTTCCTGTTTGCAAGACCTTCAAGCCTCAAGACGTTCGAAAGTGGCACATCAGGGAAGCTCTGAAGAAGTAGCTTCTCTCCTGGAATCTTCCAGTTCTGACAACGGTGTCCGATCAGGGCTTTCGCTCGGATATCAGGCGGCGACGACCATACCTGCCCCAAAAGGCGGAAGGTGGCACCCTCACCGGCAGCTCGCAGCACGCCGCGAGGATTCCAGCTGAACTTGTAGCCGAGGGGAATACCCTCCGCAACCTCCGGAGCGGGAAGACCACCACAGAAAGAGGTAAAGCTCACAACCTGCTTGTTCTCCGAACGCAAGCGGGACAAAAGCGAATGAGCAGAACAATGGTCAATGCCGGGATCAAGGCCAATTTCGTTCAGAAGTAGAACGTTTGCTGATTGTGCACTACACGGAAAGTTAATCAAAAAATGAGCCGAGTGGTTATGGAGCGTCAAACCGGGGATGAAGTGCTTGCATGGCTGGCGATATGTAAGAAGCAGTCACCATGTGTTTCTTGTGCTCTATGCACAACTCTGCTACAACCGGGTGTAGCGGAGCTGGGAGTAAACTAACAAGTGTGAGATCATCAGACGGTGGTGGTAATCATCAATGAACTAGAAAGCTACCTGATGACGATGTCAGATTCCTTTACCAGCTGGCTTACTCGAGTCCGATCGTCGATGGTAATCATGAGAGCGCTTGCATTTGGTTGAGAAGCGGTTAGACGCTCTGCCTCTTGAAGTAAATCGCTCGCTAGGGACCAACGTTTACGCTAGCTTGACCACAAAGCCGAGCGCCTTACTCACCGACAACCAGCTCAATATCCGATCTCGCAGCCAGCTCGTCAACAGCAGGTCCTGCGACCATTCCACTACCCAAGAGTAGAACACGCTTCTTCCTTTCGACCTCGCGTCCCCGCATTGCATCATGCGAGGAGCTGACGTCAGATTCAAAGGTGGTAAGCCTGCTCTCAATCTGTGATTCTTGCGTGGTACGCCATGCTCCGACCTTTTCTGCCAACCATTCATGTCCTTTCTGAAGGCGTCCACCACTGGTAATAGTCGCCCGATTGAGGGCGTCGGTTGCTTCAACATCTTCCCCTCTGAACCCCTTGTAGTCGTCCACTACGGACTGCACGTACCGCAAAAGCCTTTCCGAGAAATGAATACTCGCGTCTCGCGGAAGACTCGCAGGGAGGATGTCGACAGCAACCACCGTGATACCATTCACGTCATACGATGGCGCATCTATGGTCGTTGCTCGAGAGACAAACTCTAGACCACCGCCGATATCACACGAAATGTCTCCAACAGCTGCCAAGCGCTTAGCCAGTGCTAACTGTGACGTTGTGAGTAGGCGAGGAAAACCAGTATTCCATCCCACTCCATTGAGGAGTAGAGTCAGATACGGTGCGATCTGATGCGTGAGTAAGATGAGCTAGGTAAAATACGACAAAAACATATCAGAGTTGCAACCTTTGTGTGGAATAACGACTGATATTCCTGAGGATTGGCGTAATAGTCAGAACGATCGTAGGGCACGCCGTTGGCACGAGATAGATAAGAGCCGGGGAGAGCATGAACGAAGTATATCTTTCGTAGATCAGTCCCTGAACAAAGCTGTCAATGGAGTGGTGGCCGGGAAAGTAAAAGTTCACTTCACCTGGATCGCCGACGAGAGCGGGCAAATCACTTGCGTTCACCTTGACAATCGGAAGATCGGATAATATGGACAGTATGCCCTGCGTGACGTTACCATTCCTGGAAACCCATATGGTGAGACACAGGCAATCGTTTAGCGCGTAGCTAGTACCCCGTGACGCCAAAAACCATTGGCCCAAGAGATTTTGGGGTGCCATATTCAGCCACCTGACTTCCGATATATCGTAGTTGCGTACGATGAGCGTCAAGATGGGGCGAAGTGTGCGGCCGGGGGGTATACTGATGCAGATCAGTTCTGAAACACCGGGATTGTAAGGTGAATGCCCACGAGGAATGGCGAAGCAACCCCAAGCTGCAAATGTCTGTGTGCCATCGCATAAAGTGCCTCGAGCGTCCCAGCAACTTGAAACTCATTGAACCACGAGAAAGCAAGTATAAGAGTTACATACCTCCAGCGTGCCACCCAAATGCAACCGTCCGCTTGCCATCTGCCCCGGTTAAAAGCTCATAATCGACCAGACGAGCCTCCAATTGTTGCGGAATGGACTTTCCGCCCGTGAGCTTTGGGTCAGCAAAGTGATCCCCTCCAGAAAGGAACCTCGAGAGCAAGCGCATATTATATTCTTGACCTTTGACGGTATGGGAAAACATCATGTGCGTTCGTGGAACCAAACTATTCTGATAGGTTGAGCGGACTGGGCTCGTAAAAAGAGACGGAAGGTGTGTTTCCTTGATGCCAAGAACAAGGTGCGCGGGCTCCAGCGTGGGGTGCACTTCAGCACCCGCCTGTGTGAAGATTAGGCACACGGTAATAGATCCAAGCAGTCAATTATATGGGCAATACGCACGCGAATGTACTCGTCCACTGGGAAGACTCTCCGCTCGCACTCCTGTATGAGCACACGTACATCGCCGCGGCTCACTAGCTCGGCGATGGCATCTGGGGTAAGAGGAACTCTGCGTTCCCATATCCGCCCTGGATCCTCCCGACGAATCCCAATAGTGACTGGAATAGCCTTTGATGTGTAAAAACGATGTGTTAACCGACCAGGCGGCAAAACAGAGACACGACGAAGTGGCATGAGGATGCTAAAAGAGTGAGGTTGCAAGAAAGGATGTACTCATAGAGGGGCAGCGGGTATGCCACGTTGAGGGCTTGTGATGCCTGACAACAGACGATTTATAATATTATGGGGAAGACGGATGATCCGACCCGACCATGATCAGTTGCTGGCACGGCGAACGTCACAAACATGTCCGAGTCGACGTGAAGGCGCCGAGCGCGTCCCCACGTGCACGGGTCCGAACAGGCCTGACGGCGGCTGCAACGCACTTCCGGTTTCGGGTTACGCCACCCAAGCTCCTACTCAGAGAGCTTGAGCCTTTGTTGTGATATGAGCGAGCGGTGAATATTATCCTCCTGGATTTCTCCTGAAAACCCACCCCGTTGCGCTCCGCCTTTGAAGCGGCATTGATGGATATGCCATGGTGGAGAGATCCAGCCAGCCTAGCCTAAAGATCGATAATTTAAAGTTAGCCGTTGGCCATGGACGCGGAGCCTTTGTTTGCAGGCAAGCCCGTGGGTTCGTTCGTCAGAGCTCAGAAGTCAGACGTGGCGGATGTCCTTGTCCATGCTCACAGGCACTGTCGGCACTGTCGTCACCTTCCTTACTCCACTCCTGTAGCCGATACCTATAGATTGCTGCAGGTCACACCCCGTCATGGGCTGGCCCTCAGCCCCACTATAGTCATATCCTCAACGTGAATGGTATAGCCGTGGTGGGGGCGCGGCGAAACGGATGGCCGATAGATCTTGGAAATTTACGGCAACGGCGTTCTCCAGTTGCAACGTGGGCTCGGGCTGTCTTGTTGTCTTGCCTGTTTCTGATCGTGATCATGGTAGTTTCTGCTTCTGTTGATCATGACTGTCGCCGACGATCATGCAGCTGAGGTGGTTTCCGAGACGATCCTCAGCCCGCCTGTTATCTTTGTCTAACATCCCAGAATGTACGCGCTTACACGGATAGCCTGGATTTCTGAACCGTGCGGCAGAAGAACAGAGCTGAATCCCGTGAAGCTCGAAGGTTGAAATGTCAAAGTGCTACTTGGATGGCCCTACTTCCACGTCCATCTGCTACTGCCAGATCTTGTGAATCAAGGTATAGCGCGTCTATCCCATTGATGGCTCCATATGGAGGCCATGGTTTTCATCGTCCCCGATTAACTGGTTCATTTAATCTTACCTTACAACTATAATTAGCTGACTTGAATTTAACCATGTGATTGATACCTAATAATACACGGGACTACTCACAGCACTCAGATACTCAGGCCTCATCCAACATTTGCCCACTCCAAGTTATCTACCCACAGTTCTCTGACTGTCACCCATCCGTAAATATATACCATCTCCCACAGTGGCAGGGAACCTGTGATCGTCGGTCCCAATGCCCACACCTGGCATGTTCACCTTGCTGATAGGGAAATTTCTCGCGCAGAACTAGATCAGAGGCCGGTGTAATTAGTATAAACTTGAATGTTCGCACACGAATTACTACAGTTTTTACATGACGGAGAATCCAAGGAGCATCAATGCGTGCGCGCTTTGCTTCAGCTGGCTGTCACAACCTGTGACGCCGATGTTTTTGTCGTTTCAGTCGAACCGCGTCTTATACAGCTCTACACTCAAACGATGTGTTACACATTCACACTGTCGCGGTCTAGCTACTTATGTGGGCCTGCTGGATGAATTAAATTCACGGGGGTTTATTTCCCAAGTTACAAAGTGAGGTCTCAAGTATATGTCCGTTTTCACTGAATGGCCCATTAATCTGGTCTCAGGCCTGAACAACTCCAGAGCTTTCTCCAAGCTCAAAGACGAGTGGTGTACTGTGGGATAGATCCTACTGCCGACTCATTACACGTTGGTCACATCCTACCTATGATGTGCTTGCTCCATTTCCAACTTCGTGGCCACCAAGTTATCCCTCTAGTGAGCAAAGATGTTTAGTTTTACACTGTTGCCTCATCACTCTGTAGATTGGGGGCGCTACTGCTTTGATTGGAGATCCTTCTGGGCGGTCCACGGAGAGACCTCACATGGAAGAAGTCACTGTTGAAAACAACATGCTCAAATTATCCGCTGCCGTACAGAAGTTTTTCGATCGCGCTTGCGACTACGTGAGGAAGCGGTTGTCTCCCTCGGCCACACCATACACTCCTCCGCTTGTCATGAACAACACCGATTGGTTCAAGGATTTAGGTGTACTGGAATTCATGCGCGTCGCCGGGACAGCCGCCAGAGTCAACAGCATGATTTCCCGGGAAAGGCACGTCCAATCAGCTCAAAATTTCAACTACGCTGATTCGAGTTCGCGTAGTGTTCAGTCCCGACTGAACTCCCAGCAGGGTATATCATTCTCTGAGTTCTCATACCAACTTCTGCAGGCATATGATTTTCTTGCACTGTACAAGAAGATGGGGTGTACCATCCAGATTGGAGGATCAGACCAATGGGGTAATATTATTGCTGGCATTGAGTTGATTGGCCGTTCGAATGAGACATTGGAGGTGTCTGCTGAGAGTTACGAACGAGCATATGGTATCACGACGCCTCTTCTCGCAACTGCGAGCGGCGTGAAATTCGGCAAAAGTATGGGTAACGCCGTCTGGTTGGATGAACAGTTGACAACAGTGTTTGATTTTTACCAGGTAAGCCTCATGACCTATCCTTTTAGTCTCACCTGAAATTGTCGGTAGTTCTTTATGAAAACAAGTGACGAAGATGTTGGCCAGTATTTGAGACTGTTCACTCTGTTGCCTGTGGAACAAATAGAGCAAGTTCTTGATGATCATAGCGTGGGTAACAAACATGCATGATACACCGCATACGTTGTTAAAGCCAGCCACCCCAGAAAAAGCCCGAGAAACGCGTCGCCCAAAAGCTTCTTGCTGATGAAGTGACAGAACTCGTGCATACAGGTAGTTCCCAACCATCTTGTGGGGGTTTCCCTCGTTCCCTCGCTGAATCCTTACTAGCTGAAGGTGTTAAACGCGCGGTTTCAATTACGCGAGTCTTATTTGATACCGACGTATCAGCAGTGAATGCCGAAGAAGTTCTGGAAGCCCTCGCCAATGATCGGCGCCTTTTTACTATCCCCGCCGATGAGATGTATAAGACGACAGTCCTGAGACTGGCTGTCAGTTATGGGGTGACAAAGAATTCTAGTGCGTTTCTTTCCTTTACGGTGTTTATCCTTTCTTCCTGCTCATAATTCATAGATGCCGCAAAATCATTGGTAGCGATGCGTGGGCTCTATCTAAATGGCCAAGCTGTCGATGCACATAGGAGGATTCAACCGACAGACTTGATTGATGGACGCCTGGTTATTGTCCGAGCTGGGAAGGACAAACACGCAGTGTTCGCGCTGAAGGCCTAGTACACCGGCTTCCTTGAGTATGTATGCCCTTGAGGTGCAAGACTGCTTCGCTTCCACCATAGCTGTCGCCACGGATGCCACTTGCGGGATTTCACCCGAGGACTCCGATAAAAGTATTTCTAGTAGACACCTTAGATTCATTCGATTGATTGACTGTCCCAACGCGAGAAATCGATTGGGCGCCTCTTGGCCGCATCACGTGATCTGACCTTTGGGGTATGCACGCGCACGGCCGCTGCGACTTGTCACTGTTGCCACCAATTCAGTCCGCGTTTTAAAGTATATTATCGCCCCTTCCTCCGGATTCCTCCCCATAATATGTCGCCGACGAGCCACTTCCTCAGTGGTGCCGTGCTGGTCGCACTCGTCACGTCATATATTCCAGCTCATGCGTTCTATCTCCCCGGCGCGGCACCTCATGACTATAGAGAAGGAGAAAAAGTTGACCTCTTCGTCAATGCATTAACCCCAATGCTTTCTGGCGCAGACGATGCAAAATTGGTCAGTACATACCCTGCATCTCGAATTAACCGTCATCTGACTATATGACAACCGGTGAAACTTATAGAGGTCCTTAATCAATTGTACGGGCACCTCCATCCTTCTCCAGATGAAATAGTCTGACGGCGACCTGTCAGATGATTACTACAACCCCAGCTTTCACTTTTGTGAACCACAGGGCGGCCCTCACAAACAAGCCGAGTCCCTGGGATCCATCCTCTTTGGTGACCGCATATTTGACTCACCATATGATGTGTGTCTTCCCTCGTATCCCATCCTCCTGTGCCTCACGTCTGCTTTAGATTCGAATGCTGCACGACAATGCGACATGCAAGTCACTGTGTACAGTTTCCATCCCCGCTGAAGACGCTAAATTTGTCAATGACCGCATACGGGAGGATTATGCGTTGAACTGGTTTATGGACGGTCTTCCCGCAGCAGAGATGAAAATCGATGTCAAGTCGGGAGACATGTTCTTTGATATGGGGTTCAATCTTGGAAACGATGAAGGTCCACATGCGGAGCAACCCGCGTTGAATAACCATTATGACATTGTTTTGAGGTACGAGTTACGCCAGATCCCATGATGCAATGCCCATAGTCGATGTAACGGAATACCAGATACCACTCTCCTAGCCGTGGGAAGAATCGCATCGTCGGCGTCCTTGTTTGGCCCTCGAGGTACCTGCCAGTTGCGTCCTCTTTCACGTCTCCTGATCATTTCTCTCTTAGTCGTGGTGGCTCCCAAGACGGCGACCTTGATTGTGATTCTAGGGTGCCACCTTTGACCCTGAGTGAGACAGAAGAAAACTTTGTTCGATATTCTTATCGCGTGATGTGGAATGTAAGTCCCTTTCATCTCTGTATAAGCAGCTCTGACTATACACACTTCACAGGAATCTTCTACTCCATGGGTGGGTTTTATTTTTTTGGTAACCGTCGTCATTCTCTGTTAAGTCGCTTGTCTAGGCAACCCGATGGGATAACTACCTTCATATCTTTGACCCACGTATCCACTGGTTCAGCTTGATCAACTCGCTCGTAATTGTTGTTTTCCTCTGCGCTATGGTCTCTATGATCGTCTACCGTAGTATATCTCGAGATGTATGTGCATTCGCCGCCTACATTTTTATCCGCCCCATGACGCGCTGTTTTACAGATTTCTCGGTACAATGCAATTGATCTCAGCGTATGTATACCGTGCTGGCAGCATTGTCATCTATTGTACTGATGAAATCTTATAGGAGGACGTCCAGGAGGATTGGGGTTGGAAGCTTGTTCATGGCGAAATATTCCGATCCCCGAACAATCCCCTAATACTCTCTGCTCTCGTGGGTAATGGTGCTCAGCTCTGCTCCATGGTCGGAGTCACTTTGGGTGTGTCTTGAAAACACTAACATCCGCTTCATATATCTTACGCTAAGTGGAATGGCTCAGTTTTCGCTTTGTTGGGCTTCCTTTCTCCTTCGAATCGAGGCTCCCTCGCGACTGTAATGATGGTCTGTTGGACCTTCTTTGGGAGGTTCGTTCGTAAATTGGCATTCGTCAAGTTCCGCGAAGCTCATGATGAGATGTAGCGTCGGCGGTTACATTTCAAGCAGAGTCTACGCATCTCTTGGAGGTACCGACCGTCGGAAGAATGCCTTCATCACCGCTACGGCTCTTCCTACGTAGGTTTGACAAATAATGGCGGAGGTATGGCTCACCCGCCGACAGGCTTATCTTCTCGATCGTTTTTCTCCTTAACCTGTTCCTAATCACGGCCCAGTCGTCGGGGGCGGTTCCTTTTGGTAGGTCTACCCCGAGGCCTCAATCATCCCATCTCATCCCAATATTTGCGTTGCCAGGCACGATGCTTCTCATAGTGCTCCTTTGGTTCGGCATCTCTGCACCATTATCTGCAATTGGGGCGTATTTCGGTTCCAGGCGCGGGGTGCGACTTTCGGCTTCATCCCATCCCACTTTTTTCCTTATTCATTTGTCCAAGGCAATTTCACATCCTGTCAGAGTCAATCCCATCCCTCGTCAAATTCCACCACCGCCAAAGTACTTAAAGCCATGGGTACGTCCTTTGTGTGGGGGATCATTATGTTCGTACTCAATATGAGGGAAGGCCACCGCGCTACTCGGCGGGCTTCTCCCGTTCGGCGCCGCGTTCGTAGAACTTTATTTTGTTTTGTCAAGCCTGTTCGCCTCTCGAGCGTATTATGCCTTTGGTTTTCTGGCACTGACCGCAGGCGTTGTCGGCTTGACTACAGCCACTGTAACGATCTTGTTCACATATTTTATTCTTTGCGCTGAAGAGTACAGGTGGGTTTGAATTCAATCGATGGTTTGAGTTTGAGATTAATGACCTACGGACTCGTCGCAAGGTGGCACTGGCGTGCCTTCCTGACTGGAGGTGGAAGCGCATTCTGGTTGCTAGCTTACGGACTCTTCTACTGGATGTCGCGTCTCTCGCTTGATTCTTTCTCCAGTGTTGTCCTGTACCTAGGATACCTCCTCCTTTTGGTCATTCTCGATTTTTTGGTGACAGGTTTGTCTTTGTATCATCATTGCTCTCCAGGGACTGACCATATTTCTTGGTGTGGCTCTCAGGTACTATCGGGTTCTTGGCCACATACTGGGCAATACGGAAGTTGTATGGCTCGATCAGGATCGACTAAAATTACGGATACATACCCTAAATATGAGCTTAATATTTCGTCGAAATTTCACTCCTGCGGTCCGAACTGTATAGTTGACACTGGAATGCCAGCTAGTAAAAACACCCCCGCCTAATCCCCACATCAGTCCTGCATATCAATTCCATAAGATAGAAGTCCGTCATCGGAATAATTTTCCCGGACCTCGTGTAGGAAATGTATGTCTCTGGCCAAACATATCAACCCTCGGCAAGACCCATATTGCATCACTGAGTTCATTCCGAAGGCATGGCATATGATATACTTCTATCACGCTCTGGGCCAAGTGTATCACATTGATGGTCTTTGCTTTTATATACCGAGCTGCTTTACATTTGGTGAACGCATCTTACAGTAACTGACAGGTGTCTATTTCTTGTCTTGGCGCAAAATTCGTCGTACGACTAGTTCGACTTTGAGCCATTCTCGGCGAAAAGTTTACCCGGTATCACCCCCACCCCTGGATCGTACCTCCGCCTCGCGAGATACATCGACCCGGACCACTAGGATGTGAAGCTGATCATACATTTGTACGCAAGAGGAGGCAATAAACACGAATTTGTCACAAAAACTCCTCATGGTCACGGATCAATGATGGATCAATGCCACTACCTTGGAACCGCGAGATAGCGGATCCGGAAATGAGGATAGCTTCAAGTTAGCACGGTCCGCGAAGTGCGCGGAGCGCCGAGGAAGCGCGGGTCATGACATGATGAGTAAGTTATAATGCCTTCACCTTATCCACCACCCGGACGTCCACACCGCATGGCCTCGGAATCGCCTTATTATTGTGTACGACGGAGGCACTGCTCTGTTTCCGCCATATGCTTTCATGACGGTTCGCTTCCCAAGCACCTAGGCTGCGTACTTTCCCTTGCCACTCTAGCACCCCTCGAAAATATATTTCGACTACAGTAGATACCTTCCCGATTGAGGGGCTGCAGCGTATCTTTATTGTTTGTCGTGCACCGGCGGTTATTCTCGTCTACGCCGTTGTAACTCATGTGAGATCGGGGTACGGGACATAATTCACTGCGGAAGATGATACATAGACGGATCTTTGGGTCGCCATGAACACAGTTAACGGTGATCGCATTTCGAGTACAGTAATGATAATCCATAGAACTGTCACAAATTCGTGTGACAGCGACCTATTGGCAAAAGTTAGAGAGATTGACCCAAAATTCAGGAAGGGGCAGCGGGAAGAGACCAATTTAGTCGGTTCACAACCACCTGACGCAGCGACGTTTCAGGTTCGCAATGTCCGAGAAAGGATCAAAGCAGGAAAGACTGAGGGATCAAGGAACTGCCGAGGCGACAGATCTCCAGTATTGGATAGCGGGCTACGTCCTTGAGAAGTAGTTAAAGAGCCCAGCCCCAGCCCGACTAGCCTGGGCTACAGAGGTATTGCCGTACATGGACCGTGGGAAAGAACTGTAACAGTTTTATGTCTGCTTGTCTATCACTATTACCACCCCCTCAAACTACTCGCTCGTGATCACTCCCGACACCCCGCAAGAAGAATGGGATGTAAGTCGTCCGTAGCTGTTCCGTGTGTTTGATTCTTGCTGATTGTCGTCTTCTTTCTCAGCCAACAAGCCCCGTGGATTGCAAGCAGCACGCAAGCTCAGGAATAATCGTCGGGACAACCGCTGGGTGCGTGCCAATTTGTTGTTCTTGCACACAAGTCATTGATTATAATGTATATTAAATGTTTACTGGGCCCCTTTCCGCAAAATTAGGCAGATAAATCTTACAAAAAGCGCGCCCTTGGCAACTTCTACAAAACATCTCCCACAGGAGGTTCTTCACACGCAAAGGGTATCGTCCTCGAGAAGGTCGGTGTCGAGGCGAAGCAGCCCAACTCTGCCATCCGAAAGTGTGTGCGTGTGCAACTCATCAAG
>QFEA01003140.1:42543-63040 GCA_003315975.1 Lactifluus echinatus
GGGAACAAAGGACCGGGAGGGGGGGGAGGGGTTTAACTAGGGAAAAGATATCCGAGGTAGAATGAAGGTCGAATGTTGTTGTATAAGCGCAGGACCAACAAAAATGGCTCTGCGCTGGCACGACGGAGGCCAGGAAGAATAGGGACGAGAAAGAAGGGCCTTGTTAATAGGCCCCTAAGTTTAGTCCCAATCGATTATGACACCACCAGGTGCAGGCGCGACGCCAATGCCACGTTCTGCCTCACGACGCAGCCACTTGAGTGCACGCTTGTCGTCCCGGAGAAAGCCCTCAAGCGCGTTGAGGCACTCGCGATTGTGCTCACGCAACCAGTCCTTCTCTTCCTTACAAAGCATGTGTTCCAATACCATACGCGTCTGGATCGGTACGCAGGTGAGGCGCTCGAAGCCAAGCCAGGTTTGTTCCGGATCGATGTGCTTGGTGCGCACGTCACGCACGACAAGGACGGATTCTATGCGCATACCGAATTCACCGGCCTTGTCTGTTCTGTCGTTAGAGGTCAAGTCTAGGGGTCAAGCACAATAAGACCTACAGTAACCGGGCTCATTGGTAAGAACGTGTCCGCGAGTCAAAGGTACATTGCTTGAGAATCCGTGCAAGCCCTCGTGTACATTGAGGAACGATCCAACACCGTGGCCCGTACCATGCTGTAGATCAACAAGATCGTGTAATGAGTGATCACAAAAGCTCGTTGATCAAACACGTGCACCACTCACCAAGTAGTTCATGCCGTCCTGCCACAGATTCTTCCGAGCAAGGACATCTAACGCCGCACCCGTCGTACCCCTTGGGAAAATGGCACGATCGATGGCGATCTACATACCGGGAAGACGATATGAGCACATTTATCCCTGAAAGCGGGGGAGAGAAAAGATCCACGTACGTGACCCTGTAAGACTCGTGTGTATGCCTCGCTTTGTTCAGGCGTTGGGCGACCAAAATGTACAGTCCGCGTCGTATCGCACGTGCCATCACGATATTGACCCCCAGAGTCATTAAGGTACGGGGTTTCCTTATCTATGATAGCACTGTTGCTCTTGAGAGGAGTATAGTGAGGAAGAGCAGCATTAGGGCCTGTTGCGGATATGTTTTCGTATGCAAGTCCCATATAGTTCTTTGCCTTGCTTCTGAACTCTGTGAGCCGCCAAGCGGCCTCCCACTCAGAGATCTGGAAACCTTTGGACATCTTCTCGTCAAGCCAGGCAAGGAACTGCACGTAACAAGCACCGTCGCGGAGATAGGCGCGTTTAAGTCCCTGGATCTCCACTTCGTTCTTAACGCTTTTCATCTCCTCAATGACCGAAGGAGCGACCGTATAGCGGTAGTGGGTTAGCATTAGCGAGATGGCATATGACGTTTGGGGCGAGATGATCACCTATTGATGTCATGATGAGGTCAATACAAATCCAACAAGGAGACAGGATAAACTACGGACTTTGCCCTCACCCCACTCGCGCAAGCGCAAAAAGGACCAAATCCCGTTGTAATCCCTGATCTCAACACCGAGGTTCTGGAGATACTGGCGCACAGGCTGTTCAACCTTCTCCTGTTCAATGAACAAGATGGCACGATCTAGGCCGATGTACAGATATGAGACGAAAACAGGATTGAATGGGACGTCGTCGCCGCGAAGATTTAGTACATAGGCTAGAAATAGTGTGGTGTAAGCACCTGTTGGACGAGAGTCATGAAAACGCACTGACCTATGCAAGCCAGATTGGTTACCAACGTGCCAACATGCTGCTGTGATGGAGACGGTGGAGTTTTCGATGGTGATGTGCCAGATGGCGGGACACTTTTAATCCAATCACGAACTTGAAGGAGCTTTTTCGGGGCATCCTTGCCTAAGTTATACAATTACTCCACATTGGTGACAATATAGAGAGAGTCAGGTGTGCAACTCACCAGTGTACTCGATAGCTTGGACAAAGATTTTATTCTTCGAGCGTGGAGGTTTGCTCTCCCAGATCAGGTCGATCAAGTTTTGCGATGGGTAAACAAGCTTGGACTTCTTGGCTTGAAGTAGGGGGTAAAGTTGTGTGGCAATTTCATTAGAGATCATGCGCGCATCAACCCCGACCCTCGACTCATAGACGCGGTCCTAGAAGAGGAAGGGGGAAGTGATCAGGCATACCTTGCGGGTAACATAGTGGATGCGTCAAAGCTCTCACAGAGATCCAATCCACCCAATTCCGTGGTCCGGAAGACATACCAGCGCGGATCAGTACCCAACTGTCGTCAATCTCCTGCTCAGCCTGAAGCCAATAACGTGAGTCAGTGATGAGGTAAGCGGCGGTCTTGGATATGACCGCTTGACCCGCCGAGCCCGTAAAGCTGTGTTTGGTTTGGCATTTGTAAGTATGAGATGACTCGGAGGGCTGCGGCTGCGGCAAGACGTACTTTGTTATCCATTCCCTACGTTTGTCGGCCTCGGCAGTGTATTCAGACTGGTGAGCGTCTTCAGATGTTACAACGCTGCATATAGAACCGCGTCAGTGATGAGAAACAGAGAGGGGGTATTCTGTAGAACTGACTAGTAGTCAAGATTTTCCTTGGCCATGTGCTTGCGGAGTTCCATAAGTCGGGGATACGTGTCAACATACTCGCGTATGGGGTCCTCATAGGCCTCCTTGCGCTCGATGGCTGAGCCGGTAAGTGTATCGACAGAACCACTGCCCTGAGAATTGTTAGACCTCTTGCTCCCGCGAGAGAGATTGCTGGACTTTGTGGCCCTGCTGGCTTGACTATTATTACTTTGCTTCGAGGCCTGCGAGCTCTTTGAGCGCTGAGACATGTGACGAGTCGGCGTGTGACCAGTAGACTCTGGCGGGAAGGAGGGAGGGGCATCTCTGGGGTAGACGGGGAGGATGGTAGTGGCGGACGACGTGCGGTCTACCTCCGTGAAGAGGTCCTCCTTGTCCTTATCCTTGCGACCTAAACCGAGTCCCCATCCGTAGCCGAGTTTGTTCCGAAGAGTGTTACCGCGCGTGAGCTTCGAGCGAGAGCGATCAAGCTTAGGTGCGACTCTGGGGACGTTGTACGACTCGGTATCGTCTGAAAAGGTGAGCTTGTCGACCCCGGACGCTACCTCTGCTCCTGACTGCGCATCGGTGATCGTAGCGGTGGGTGAATACGAGGCAGAGCGCGCGAGAGGGGAGCCAGTGCCGGATGGACGCTGTGATGCCGGAAGAGAGCTCCGAGTGGCCCGGGAGTCCCTGGAGCCGCCAGAACCAGAACCAGAACGGGGGGTGGAGGTACGAGAGGCGGATTTCTCGTCAAAGTGCTCTTCGAGCTGCTTTTTCTTGCCCCTTCGAGTGAAAGAGGGCAGACATATTGGAGGTGGAGGGGGTGGAGGGGGGGGAGACATGGAGTCGAGGGAGTCGAGGCGGGGGAGAAAAGAGGAAGGAAGAAGGGAAGAGAAGAGAAGAGAAAAGGGTAAAGTACCGCGAGCGCGAGGCCGAGATCTCTCTTAATTTTTCTGACCCACGTGTTTTTGCCTTTTATGGGCGTGACTCGGGAATTAAAGGGCCAATTCTAGAATATAATAGAATATAATCGGTATCGGTCCTGTGACGCTTCCTGTCACCCCAGATATCTATTTATTTCTATTTATCGTAAACGGTCCGTCTTCGCCGAACATCACATCCCCAATCCCCTTGCACCTGTTTTCCCGACGTACACTTACACATCTATCACGCAAACCCCCTTTTTCTAGATTCTCCTTTTTAGAAGCACGCCAATTGTGCCAACAATCGATATAACCCCTTCACACCCTCCCAGAGCTGCTTTGGGCCTTTTGGATGGACAGCATTTGGCGTCCAGGCCCTTGAGGACAGCGGCTTACGTAGCCCACTTGTTAGCACATCTACTCCCCATCCAACTCATTTCCCCCCTGCAGCTTCTACGCCTCCGATTACATCCGGCGCCGTGTTGGTACCCACGCGTCGGCTGTGCGGTTGGTATTGAGACCGCGTTTGTTTGTTGGCGTTTGATAGCTTAGACTAAGCGTGTGGTCCGCTACCCGTTTTCCTCGTGGCCACCTATCACCGCGACCAGATCCTGGCCATCGTCTCCGTAAAGGTCCGTCCATAGTCCGAAACCGAAAATTCAGAGATAAGAACAAAGGCGTGCGAAGACAGGAAGACCTGCGATGTCGCCTTTTCTCATCGGATCCACCTAATCTATCCTTGGGGTGGCTTGAGGTGATGACCCACCCCTGTGGGTGGTCATGGTCAGGAGGTCAAGACCTAGTTCATGGGGAGGGCAATGGAGGTCATGGTTGTGGTCGCGTGAAAAGGTGAAAATATGCGAAGCATTTGGACTTGTTGCATCCACCTGATTCTCACTCCTTAATCTAGGCTTTTTGATAAATCGGCTCTCTTCCTCCCACGCTTCTCCATTTGGCCCACCTCGACTCTTTATTCGATTCGTGCGAATAGTGGTTGTGTCGACAAGTAAATACCCGCCCGAACCTAGCGTGAAATTCCGTTGGTATTGGCGTTAAGCTGGCCGCGAAACATACTACTCTCAGATTGTTGGTCGATAATCGATAATGCTGTGATTCAGGTAAATGTCTACGGGAGGGTCACTTCCCCCTACAGATACAGATGACGTAGATTATACAGGGAGAATCGATGGATCACAGATAACAAAATGCACGATAGATACCATATGGCAAATGTCCGATATGTCAGGTCGTACGAACGGGAAGTCTGTGAGGTGAGTATGTAATATATGCGAGCCCTTTAAAAAGTTCTAGGTAATTCAGATGGAAACTGTGGCTAGAGTTGGCTTTTCTAAAGAGGGAGTACTCTGATAGGGCTGAGTGGGGGCACCTTGGGTTTGGAGAGGTGTTGGCAGAAAGGGATGCTACTGGCATCACCCAACATCGGGGCCAACATGAGAAATGTCACAGATACCTCGGACAAAGACCAACTCACAGCTTTCTTCTTCCCCCCTTCAACTCACTCATGGGATCGTCATAGCAGGTGATTATGTGTGTAAAGTGACGACAAGGTCACTTGTTGATCGTGAGTGCTGGAATGGGTTGTAACCAGCCCCGCGCACCGCGGACGGGATGAGGTTCTGGGGGTCCGAAGACCGGATCACGGTCGACGGCAACGAGCTCGGCGGAACGTACGAAGAGCCGGGAAACGACGGCGCGTAGTTTTGTAGATGTGGAGAGACGGGAGGAGAGTCGTCCCCCCGTTTTCGGCGTGGGTGTTGGTATGGTGATAATGGACGGAGGCCAGCCAATTTTGGTGAGCGATAGGACGTTGAGCCCGTAGAACCCGTGGGCGGTGATGCTGCGGTGAAATAGTGAGCCTCTTTGCGAGAGGATTGCAAACCGCCCGAGGCCGCAGGCCGCAGCGAGATAGGTATTGGTGAACTCGCGGGCAATTCAGGAGATCTGTGAAAGGGACTACCGGAGATGTCGTTGGTGAAAGGAGAGAATGAGCGTGGTGGGGTTGTGAGGCGGGTAGGTCCAAGCAGATGGGGCGCAGATGCACTTCTGGCATGGTAAGCGCCTGCTCGAAACGGCTAAACACAAATTGGCCGATGGTTATGAAACACGTATCACATAATTGAGGACCTGCTCACCTCTTGATTGAGTTTTGGTGTGGGTGGTACCACCTCTACACTGCTACGATCCGCCCTGGCGGGGTTGATATCTACCCGCATGGAGATCACACTGTCTGTTGGAGAAAAGTCTTGCCCGTTCCTAGAGATCAACATGACACCATCTCTAGTGACCATCTCACTGCTGCCATAATCGTCAGCGCCAGTGACATTGGTTACGTTCCCATGATCTTCCCGAACAACGTCGAGTTCCGGGTTGTGTGTCGCAGAGCCCCGTGTCGCCTCGTTAGCTTGCACAAGGCTTTGTGTAGAAGATTCAGGGTCCATACTTGGTCCCGCAGTCCGCTCAGGGGCTGGGAGAGCCTTTCCCCTAGACGACGCATTGCTCTTGAGAGTGTCGAACGGGTTCGTTTCACTGTCGGAATCCTCGATATCAAAGGTTTCCGAGATAGGGACACGAGACACAGGAATAGGCCCCCCTCCAAATAATCTCCGTATTGAACGGATGGCAGTCGACAGTGTCGTCATCCCCTCCCTAATGCGAGGGGTGAGACGGTGGCGATCGGGAGCATCATGAGTGGATAGAGAGGTCCAATGATGGGTCGGTATCATGGGCGTCGCCTCGGCATCTGGAATATGGCCGAACACTCTGTCAGCCGAAAGGCCACTGTCTATTGTCCATCCACGCGGTCTCGGAGCTTGTCGACTGCCACGCATGAATAGTTTGGGTATGGGTCGAGAAAGGCGCCCCTCCTTGTATCGAATAAAAAGTGTGAAAGCGAGGGAAAGAGCGACGAAAACGAGGATGGGGGTCAATATTTGAATCGCTGTCCAACTATGCGATGCTGTAATAATACATGCCGCCATCAGGCGCGCACGAGTTAAGGAGAAGTCAGGTGAACAAGACACGTACATTGCGGGGAAGTTGCGAGATCCAGGGTGCCAATCGAATCATGGTGCATCCCTTCGTGTATACCCGCGGGTTTCAATACCCTCCGATACGACTGATCGTTCGTGAACACCAGCGCGTTGAAGGTAGAAGAGTGGATATGCGTGAATGAGCGAGGCGGATACTTGCTAAGTTGAGGAAGACCGGTTACTATGACGCAGGTTCGGGAGAATTTGTGAACCAGGCATTTATAGAACGCTGATTCGTCGAACGTTCAAGGAGAAAAGCAAGAGATATAGACGCGCATGTGGCGCTGCAGACACAGCCGGTCTCGATCAACGACGGACCGACGAACAACGAACCGATCTGCAACAAGCCCAGCCTTAATACTAGGTGAGAGTCCCCGCGGCCATTCTCTAGTTGATCAATCTATCTGAATTGAAGAGCAGATCCGCGAACGGAAGCAAATCGACAACGACAAGTACAAGTTGAACTCGGTTGTCTTTCCAGCCCGCGGGCCCGGATCTAAGCGAGGTTCCAGCTCAGGTGGCGAAGCGTTTCGTGTTTCGTATTCAATTACGGCATGTAAAATATTAAGGTGCAGTGGAACGTTGATTCCGACCATGACTGTCATGCTTACTCTGGTCTTATAATTTCAAGCCAGACGGCATATTCTCTACCTTTCTGTGATTATAACAATCACGGGGCTAAACGGTTGATAGGATGTTAAATCGCTTGATTAGATCAGCTAGTGAATCAGAACACAGCCAGATGCCCTCTCCATCAGATACATCGGTTTTTGATCAGTTCGTTCCATAAAAGGAGCGTTTCATCAACCATGCTGACTATGTTGCTAGCGAGGCTAAAGTTTAGTCGAGCATACTGGTATTTCACGCGCACCCTTTTGCCGAGAACCTTCAATTACTGACTGTATGGCGGCAGAATCATGATATCGAAAATGGCGCGCCAATCTCGTCCCTAGTTTCGCCATACGATGGCGATAGTACATAAAACATGACCGTGTCCAGCAGAGGGTGAGACAAATGATGAGTCCTAAGTGTACAATTAAACACTACCCTCCCTTCCGTCGACTGGCTTGACTGACACTATGTTCCCCATTATCTGCCAATTAGCGCGTGGGTGTCATCATATTAGATGACCTACGATTTGACCCGATGCAGCAATGGCGTGTTATCACCTATGCTAAAGGTAACTAGTCGCAAGATTTGTATGAAAGTTGATCGTGCTCTAACTTGGTGCGGGTCGGATGAAAGCATCGGGCGTTTGAAGGTATGTCTACAAAGTAGTCAGTACTTATAATGTATTTAGCATCAGGGCATGACATTGTAGAAACAAGGAGCAATGAACATATCTCCTTGTAGTACTGCAATTATGATACATAGTGTATGTGCCACAGCTGTTCGTTTCAGCTCGGACGTCTCTCAATTTCCTTCGTTCGAGCATACACAGAGCAACGTATCAAGGCTGTATGCTTCGGCCACATCTCAAGCAACGTCCGACTTTGATCTATATACGCAAGGCGGTATCTTTGTTGCAATACAGGCCAAGACAGCCTCGCCCCCTCAAGCATTCGTCTTCTTGATAGTAACGCCCCGGTGTCTTACGGATCCCCTACTCTCTTGATTCCTATGACAACACGTTCATTCCTTCGCCAGAACTCCACCAACGTCTGAGCAAGCGTCAAAGGGTCATCCTTCGCATAGAACACATATTAACAGATCAACAAACGTGGAAGTTTTCAGAGGGCTTACCTCGTGAAGCATGTGCCCAGTGTTTGGTACAACGACCATTTGGAACTTGCCTTGCATTTGCCCAATCATAAGCTCACGGTCAAGGCGGTCTGTACCCGCTAGTACCAAGAGACGTGCAGTGCGCGCAGCGAGGAATGCAGCTGACAATCCTCTGAACCAGCCTTCGTGTACGAGTCCTTATCAATATCACGAAAGGCAAAGAGAAAAAACCACACCTTCCCAATACGGACCCGTAGTGCGCAACGGTGTACGCCAAGTAAAGGCACGCACACCACGTACTCGGGGCTCAGCGGTAGGAATGACGAGTGAGGGGACTGACACTCGCGCAGAAGTGATGTTACGGATCTGGTGCGCAGTGATACTGCAAGCAATTGTGCGGTACAATTGAGTTTATCAAAGAAAGTATAATGTTGTAGAAAGCACACACTGCCATTCGACCGCATCGCTGATACTGTCAAAACCCTCCGGCCTCGAATTCAGGATGGCAGGCATGTGAGGTAGGGCGTCCAGTGCAGTGCCTTCTACAACGTCAAGCACAGCAACACCAGACACGCGGTATTTGGCTTCCAGAAGAAGTGAAACTGCATGTACAACAACGGCGCCACCCATGCTGTGGCCGACCAGCTGATGAATGTTAACTTAGCCAAGATATGTGGTCCCAAAACACGTACAAGAAGAGAAGGGGTGGCTGCCGGATCGGGGAAGACGATTCGCAGAAGGTTATAGAGATCATGTACAAGGATATTAAGCGACAAATCCTCGTCAGAAGATCCCTCGATCGGTAGAGTCTTCCCTGACGACATCTGAGACTGCGTCGAGCGCAGTAGGGGAATGCGCACCATGCCTCCGCGCATCAATAGACAAAACACCAAGCTCTCCTTTGGAAAGCCTTGTCGCCTCCTTGGCGAAGAGCGCGAAGCTCAGACCACCAAAGCCTGCGCCATGGTGGCAAACCATGACCGACCCGGCGCTGCCATCTGTTGTCTGCGGTGGAGTATAGTACACGCGGACGTCCAGTTTCGATGCAGGGACATCGACCTGTACTGCCTCTGAGAAGTAAGATGCCCCAGAGATCGTTGCATATTCTGGGTTTGGAGTGCGCGGTAGGCGGTTTGCAGGAGGACCCATCGAGAGGGATGGTAAGGCTCCGATCGAGTCCGCTGCCTCAGACTCTTCATCCTCATCCTCGTACTCCTCTACTGGGACGTCAGGTGGGAGTTGTGGTAGCTTTGCGATACGCGCATGCATCGCTGAACGGTAAAGGTCGGACATGGTCGGGCGTCGGGCATGCGCAAGAGAAGCCAACCCTAACCTAACCAACTCACCTACGCACAAACGCGGTCATGAGCGCGTCGCGTCTGTTCGTTCAATAACGCGTTGCATGACCCGTCGCGTTAACAGATCAAAGAAGGTATTTCTCAAGGCATTCCACCAATGTATGTCTCCTCACAGTATAGCCCTAGGTACCTGGCGTAAAGCTACGGCCCGCCAGACCAGGGGAAATACTTGCTGCGCGATGCACGTCGCAACCACCGTTGCCGCTATCCGACGCGCCCGAAGATCTCGAGCCCAGCTTTTTTGATACATGTCCAAGACCCTTCCGTGGCTTTACTATCTGTACAACGGGTATTGACAGGGTGCGTGATAAATTATTGCAACACGCCACGGCCTCATCTCTGTCGGATACACTGGCAGTCAACAATATTCCCAAAGGCTGGAGAAATGGGTGCAAACACCACCGCTGCCTTCACTGACTACGTTACACATCTCATCGCGGAGGGACATGGAGGAGCAAAGTATTGGGTGAGTAACCGTCCCTTCGAACACGGTGTGTTCTCAATGATTACAACACCAGTGCGCAGTTGAGCGGAAAATACCAATACTAAAGCCATCATGGATTGTCGACACCTTTGAGATCTGGCAGCGAGGCGATGACTTTGACTTTGACTCGGTGTGTTCCCACCCCGCACCTCTTCGTCTACCCTCCTTAACTTGTTCCATTCCACAACAGAAAGTTAGGGAGCACCTTCTTCCCACCTTTTCCGGAATTACCCTATGCGTTTCCGGTATCGATGATCTTAACCGGCGTACTACTATTAACCACACTGTTACTCAACACGGCGGCAAATACGCTAAGAATATAGAGCGACCCGTGCGCGTCACCCATCTACTCTGTTCTGGAAACGAAGAAACGGAAAAGATGCACTACGCACGTAAGTTTAACGAAAGGGGCGAGGCTGATATCAAACTTGTCTGGGAGGAGTGGTTCTGGGATTCACTGGACTTTGGGGGTGCGTACAATCTTACATCACCTCTCTGTTTGATTATAACATTAACTAGGGCGATTTGAGGAGACACCCTATCTTGTAACTCATCCACGTCCTGAGCGAAGGCAGGCCCTGCCTTCTGCCCCTGCCGCAAGCACTGAAATGCCTGAGCCATCACAGAGACATGCACAATTAGACCCCGACGAACCTGAGGAAGAAGAGATTGCTGTTGCGCGACGTGTTCCCGCCGCGACGTTGCGTGTTTGGGAGAGTCTCCTCGCGCCTCGCGGGTATGCTAAAGTCGGATCAGAGTTGGTGAAAACCTCCCCCGAAGATCCCCCTAAGACTACTGCTAATCACACACTTCCCGTCCCGGGCCCAAACAAAGGCAAAGGGAAAGCGCGAGCGCGGGTCCCTCCCAATCCTCCCACAGCCTCCAAGGGTCGTAGCGCGCTTGCCTCGTTCACGCGGTCAAAATCATTCGCGCCAAGTTTAGCGCTCGCACCGGAAGATCCGTGCGCGTCCACTTCACGCCAGCCGTTCCGCAAGGCCCAGTCACTCTTCTTGCCACGGACAACCTCACTTAGCCAAGCGGCTCCAGCGCTTGATGGCTCTCCGCCTCAGATATTTACGGGAATGCGCTTCCGCGTGCTCGCCGAGGCTCGTTCAGCGAGTGTGCGCTCTGCGATAGAAGGTTGCGGGGGGACCTGGGTCGAAGACGATGATGAAGCCGAGCACGTGGATTTCGTGATCGTGCGGCTAGTTAGGTATTTTCTTTCCGATCATGATCGTGATTCGTAGCCAGATCACGCTTACGATGGCGCATGATCTAGTGGTAGCAAGCTGTACGTCGAGGAAAAAGATACGACCCTGCGGACGGGCTACCGAACCGAGTGTTGGCTTGAAGGTTGCCTCTCACGAGAGCGGATATGTTCCGTGGATGAGCACCCCGCATTTTCGCCACTCTCACATGCGATTCATCTTCCTAGCGTCATCCTCAGTCCATCAGGGCTTGACCTCGCAGAAGACACGTGGATCAAGCGCCTCGCTCGCGCCCTGGGTAATGGGCCCCTCTATCTCACGTTCTGTACAATGTGTTAACTGCCAGGTTTTGAAAGGTATGACGCATGCGCCAACGTTCAGTCGTTCAACGACGCACTTGCTGTGTCCAGCCGCGATGGGCGCGAAGTACTCGAGGGCACGAGTGTGGGGCACGCCGGTGGTCGACATGCGCTGGCTCTTTCACGTTGCGAGGACAGGTGCATTACCTGCGCCTGGGATGTTCCTCGTGCCAGACTCAGACGCGACAAGAGCCGAGACGACGAGCACCGTAGAATGTACGGGTGGCGTTCCTCGTGGCTAGCGTCATGCTAACTTCTTTTCGCAGCAGCAGCGAAGCCACCCAACATAGTACAAGAAAACCGGACGGCCACCCTACCTCAGCACTCACCGTTCGGGCGGACTTCACCGCTTGGAACAACGCGGTTAGGGACAAACTCACCCGAGGAGCTATCCTTTGGTCGGCCCAAACTACTTGCCAGTCAAGATGAAGTTGTCCCAAGTTCCTCGCCAACGCCCCTCCCTGTCTCGAGTCTTTCGGGCACCCCGTGTTTACGGCCTGCCACGCTCTCTGCCCATCCAAGCCTTATTCAATTCTCCCATTCTTTAGAGAAGCCTATCGCACCGGGAAGTGATACGGAAGATGATGAGGGCTCTCAGCGTGTACCATCATCAAACACCCCGTCGCCTCTCAAACCGGTGCCAGACACGACGGATCCGGCTGCACGCGCACTGCATGAGAGTATTTCCAATTTACTTGGAAAGCGTAATGCTGGCACTATGTTTGAGGAACCAGAGCCACCGCGGCGGCGGAAACGCGCACGGCCACAATCCAAAGTGAGTCCGCAGGACTCCGACCATCACTGTGCTGTTAAGCGCCTGAATTGTTCAATCTCCGTTTCTTTACAGCCGCACCCGTTTTTGCCAGTGGACGCTGCTGATGCGAACGTTGGCGTTAGCATTTCTAATCTACACCTCCCGCCAGCAAATGCCTACACCGCTTCGTATGCGTTCGGAGACGAACCCGAGAATGGGACGTCAAGCTCGAATATTATGTCGGACGACGGCATGAGCTCGGGCATGCAAGTGGTGTACGAGGACCCTACACAAGCGGCCGAACGACGCAAACTTATCAGCTTGCTGAATGGTGCGCCAGGGCAAAGTAAGATCCGTGAAGGTCGCGCCGGTAGGGCGGCCGCTGCAGCTAGTTCCAACAGTGCTATTGTTGGGCGCATGGCGGGTTTCTGATGTCAAGGGTATTTACTGTATAGTTGGGGTATTTGCATCAGTTTTTCATACATATACACTACATCTGTATCCTTTTGTTCCCTACTGGACAGGTCAACACGTATGACTCCCTGGGTAATCTTCGTACGGTGATTTGGATGGTGCAATATTACGGCTTGGGCTCATGAAGGATCTACGTCGAGCTTCGTGAAAGCTTAGTTTTTGACAGTCAGTGCACGTCGCATCTCGCTGATTCGCATAGAATCCTACAATATCATCACTGGTCTGCTTTTTGATGAGGCTCGTTGCTCGTAGCAGATATTGCATCTAAATTGTACTGTACGTTCTTGCGATATTTCGTCGCTAGATCCGCAGCAGTCTTGACGTAGGCGTTCGCCCGGATGATCTCCTGAAAGAAAGGCGCGTATTGAGGGACGTATCTCGTCATTGCTCTTGTCGTGTAGATGACAAACCTCAACGCAGTGATTCAGTTCGAGAATGAGCTCTGTACACTTATCCTGGGACGTGTAAACAAGTTATGGTCCGCGAGGTGGTGCAACACTCACAGCGTTCTTGACGATACGCTCAAGAAGAACAGCCTGACGTTCAGAATGAGGGTTCTCCATTGGTATCAAGACGTGGTGCGTGTGGGAGCGTCAGCCCGTTGAGGCCGAACTGAGTAGAGTACCACGAGTTGAGTTGACTCAATCCAACATCATCTTAGGGCCATTCGAATCGGTCCTAGTCCCACGAAACATGCTCTCTCACTTAGACAAGCATATCGTCTGGAGTCCTCTCGGACAGAACAGATTCATTGTCGGTGGCAATTCTCAACTTACGCTGTATGATTGGTCCCCCGGGGATTCCTCAATACACCATGTCGCATCTCAACAAGATTTACAATCAATGAGGGTAAAGTTGACCGGGACCTGCTTGTCTCCTCTGCTCACGTCGATGCTCAGTGTTTCGCTTGGTCTCCAGATCCAACTATTGATGATCTCGTAGCAGTCGGATCAAGTAGTGGTCGTGTAGATCTCCTACGTCTCGAGTCCACACGCCATATCCGTGAGCACTCAAATAGCCGTAGTAGCCATTCCCCTTTATCACCTAAAGCACCTCGCGCTTGCGCCTCCCTTGCTTTTTGTGGGGTCAACCCCCAGTATCTTGCTGTGGGTCTCGAGAGATTACGCAATGACCCCAGTCTTTTCATCTGGGATGTGCAATCTTCCACATCAACTCAGGTTTTGACACCAGCACCATCACAGCCTACTCACATTGTCGCGCCTCCACCATCTCCAGCACGACCTCCGACCGGGCTACCCTCTTCACCTCGTTCGTTTCACCCTATTCCCCGCACTGAGGTCAGCTCTCGCATAGACTCGCGTATTCTACAGACACATGCACAAAATGAATCTGTCCACTCGCTGGCTTGGCTATCGCAAAGCAATTCTATGCTCGCTGCTGGTCTGTCACAGCGAGTTCTCCGGTTATTTGATCTCCGTAGCTCCGCTCCCGTGGTCGCTAATGCCACAGGGCGTGTATATACGCTGTCTCCAGACCCATTCGATCCCCATCATCTCGCCGCAGCTGGGGATGGCGCTGTAACCGTGTGGGACGTGCGGAAGCTGCCGACCCCCTTGATAATGTTTTCTGACCGCGATGCGCTCGCAGATGGCACCCGCATTCAGCATAGCGGCGTGCGCCGAGTGGTAGGACTGGAGTTTTCCTCGGTGCGCCGGGGCGTTCTGGCAACCGTTGGTCAAGACACTTCATATGTTCGTCTTTGGGACATCATTAAAACTGAATCATTTGACGTTCCTCCGGCAATGCGTGCAAGTGATGTTACCCGGACGCCAAAAATGTCCTGGACGAACCCGACAAGCATGCTGCCTTGGGGTGCTTCGGGCGGGTCACAAAGCGCGACGACTGACGTTACACAGTCATCTCCAAATGCATCTTATTCCCTCGTCCTATCCGATACACGCAAATGTGAGTGGATTCAACACAGCACAAAGATAACCAATTTACAAATGGCTGGATAGCAAGACGGTTCCACGCAAACCTTGTCTCCTTTGCGTTGATGCCCGCCACACGCCCAAACCCCTTGGCCATTTCTCTGATGGCGATCACTAAGGACGATGATCTGGAGACAGCGAATATTCACGACATACCTATTCACGCGCAATGGAGCGCTAGAGGCAATATGGCTGTTGCAGTTGGTTCCTCGTATCGCATCTTCTCTGCCGTACAGCCGAATGAGATCATCCCCGAACCCTGGTCCATCATGCCTACCGTTGTGTCCGAAGGGAGCGATGGCGCGGATTTCGGTGCCTTTTCCATCGAAGTATCTCGAGGGCGATCACCGCGACCTAGCCTGCACCAACCAACTTTTGGCCGGGGGGATGATGGTGGTTTCCCAGCACTTACGTCAATAAGGCCTTCTCCGAAACCCTCTCCCCGTGCTAGACCGTCTCCTTTACCAGCACCGAAGCCGGAAGGCACTGCCAGCCCTGCCCATCGGAGTGTCCCTCCTTCTCCTTACCTCAAAGGGAATGTGGAGCTCCCGTCTTCCCCTGGCCCTGCATCCCTTGCGCCGCCATCTCCAGCGTCTGGTTCAAGGCACATTGTTGGCTCCTCAAAGGTACCGGAGAGTAACGCATCTTCATCGCGTAGCCGAAACACAGGTGGCCGCTCTTGGCGACGTGCTGTAGATCGTACACAAGCTCTCGTCGATGAAGACATATCGATGGTAATGCGGCGGCGTGTCATCAAGGGTTACGGATTGAGTCATGTACGCTTTATGTGCATAGCTTGGATCGAACGACCTTGTCTTGATTGATGTGTCTAAATGATAGCCTGCCCACAATGTTGCGATCCTCAAGGAGATGAAAGAGGAGCAGAATGGCAAGGCGCTTCATGAGATGTGGTCATGGATAGATTGTACGTGTATGACGATGCCACATGATCCCTGCTTTACCATCTCTTGTAGATTCCCGCCGAATGCTCGAAGGACCTGCTGTTCGCCTAAACGGGTACAATTTCGCCAATCAGGGCATCCAAGGGATATGGGAAGGTTTTCTACCCTCTATTCCTGATGCAGTGCCATCTGGTTCTCCTCCTCCTGCTCCGCCAGGACCCTTGCTTGAACCACTGGTAGTCGAAGGGATACAATCAATATCGCGGTCCCAGTCCCGTCGTGGCGGGCAGAGGGCGGGAGTGCCTTCTGACTTTGCCGCAGCCCTACTGCTCCTGAGTGCATATCATCATACAGATGCAGCCGCTCTAGAGTCCGCTGACTCGAAATCGACTGTTTCAACGACAAAGCTAATACAACGACGGTTTGCACTTCAATTGTGTGGGTGGAGTTTGAAGAATGAGGATATATCTACTGTAATCAACAGGTTAGACTTATGGCCATGTCTTTTACGCGGTGCCCTCATGCAACCTTGTCAGATGGGAAAAAGATGGCAGGCAGTCCCAGGCGGCGTGTTGGCTCGTGTTCTTGGGCCGGCACAACAAGGCCATAGATACTCTCATGCGGAGCAAAGGTACATAACTTTCCAACCCCATGCCGGACTTCGGTTCATTCGGAACACAGATAGTTCTCATAACATAATGTCCGGTACGCTCGCTGCTCTTACTGCTGCATCGGTCAAAACAACGGAGCTACGCCACCAATATGAACGATTGATTATGCGACTTGAAGACCCCTACTTTCGCGCGATGTTAACCTACCTTGCCATCGGGGACTGGGCCGACGTCCTGGAAGAAGAGTACATTCCACTGCGTGAGCGCCTTGTGATCGCATTACAGTTCCTTGAAGACGATGCGCTTTCTGCGTACCTCCGTCGGATAGCTGAGGCTTCAGTAGCACGGGGCGATGTGGAAGGTATCATCGTCACAGGCCTGACCGCGTCGGGGATGCAGCTATTGCAGAATTACATAGATCGGACGGGCGACGTCCAGACCGGGGCCATTCTGGGGGCATATGTTCACCCACATCAACTGAAGGATGCTAGAGTCGACCGGTGGTTGGATGCATACCGTGACCTTCTAGACGGATGGAAGTTCTTCCACCACCGATGTCAATTGGACATGGATCGGGGACGGATGTTGCAGGACTTTACGCAGGATGCTGAGCGGGAACCGATCCGACTTGTTCCTCCTCAGATCTTGATTCGTTGCAACTACTGCAACAAGGTGATCAGTGAGCCGCGAGGTGTCAGCCCGACGAACAGGGTGAGTGCGAGTCGTCGTTCTTGCATATGTCGCAGTTTGTAATGCTTCAGCGAATGCAGGCCACCGCCTGTCCATTCTGCAATCGCCCGCTGCCGCGCTGTTCAGTATGTCTGATGACATTGAGCATCATACCTGACTCTGCGCGCAATGGACAACTCGCTCACTTTAACGCGCCGATGCGGGGTACGCATACCATTAACTCAACCTTGCGACCTGGCATACTTACCAGACGATATATTGCAGATAGCGTTGATGATGCAATCGTGTTCTGTCAAACTTGCAGACATGGTGGACATGCTGCGCACATCCTAGAATGGTTTTACGGTGAAGCTGGCGCAAAATCGCGTGGAACTTGTGCTGTTGCGGACTGTGATCACCGATGCGCTGATGAATTCTGAGTAACTAGTTGCACATGGCGCTGCATGCCACCGCTGGTGTTAAATCAGCGGCAACAGCTACTGTGTACTGTATCAGTCACTTCTGGAGGGTTTCGGACGGCAAGTATCTATGGTAACCTATATACTTGGACTGAATTCACCACTTTCGATCGGTTTCACCGTAGTGAAAAGCAGGACCTCCTTGGTATCAATAAGGATCACCAGCGTAAGCGAGTGGGAAGGCAGTGGAAGCAAGACAGACAAACACGGTCAATGTCGAAGCCCCGGCCGCCCTTGGAGGAAGATCGAATGAACACTGGCAGTCATGATAATATAGCGGTATCACGAGTTACGAGACTAACTTTGAACTCACGCACCAACAAATGTTTTGTCAACTTGAAGTTGCAATGACATACTGCGGTTTCAGTGGCTTAGAAGAGCACCGGGTCATTACACCCCCATATGAGCAATTCACCCCTCAAGTCAAAAGACTTGTGAGTGGTTTCAACGAGCCATTTAAGCTGCATGCATTCCCAGCCCATCCATGGGACTGATTATAAGGCCATCGAGAACAATGTTGCGCTGAATGATCCTCGCTACAGCTCAAGGGTAGGGGGAAGATAAGGCCCCAGTTGGTAGTCCGCGTCACACTCTCTCCAATCAAGATCAGCGATAATCATCAACTACTATACGTCCACAAATAATACAAATCCATCATGTTACACATCTCCGACCAGTCTGACCTGCGAATTACAAAAAAAGGGAGAAAACGACGATGGCAGTATAGAGAAAAATGGACAACAAGTGTATAACCTAAAGGACAGGGAATCTGTGCTTAGTTTGGGGAATCAATCTACGGTTAGGAAAAGAAGTCGGTTGTATCTTACAAAAACGAGAGGCACCTTTTCATCAATAAAACAAGTGTCAAACATGCATCTCTGCAAGCTTATCCTTGCACCTCGGGGTACATTCCCCCCTCTTCCTAGTATTATTAATACCCTGAACAGGATGGACAGTTTCGACGTCGATCACCCCCGTTGTTGTTCCATCCAACTCGGCTGTCAGAGTCGCATAGTCTTCGCTCATAATCTCCACCACACAGTCCTTCCTCGAAAGATCATGACTTTCCCAACTACCAACATTCGACTCCCTATTCCAGGCGTCGTGGATGAAGAACATCGTGTCTTTGAACCTGTACCTCCTCTGGTACAAGATGAGACGCGAGCGAGGTGGTATGATCAACGATATTGTGATAGCCTTTGGATCCGTTGTTTCAGACCATTTGAAGACCTTTTCCTGACGTTCGATCGTCACAGACGTCCCTTCATATGTGCGCGCAACGCCATATCCTTTATTGACTTCGTTGCCCTTAGTTGTCCTTAATCCGGTCCTGTACGTGTTGGTGTATGTCTGTGCTACATCCGTATCGTTTTTCAAGGACATCATTGAGACCCACGAAATGTCAAGCAAATATGTGTCCACGGCAGCAAACAGAGACTGGTCTCCGTAGCTGTGATAGATTTCTTGACGCCTGGCTCTGACCAGTGCATCGCCGCCCCTGGGTTTATAGACGGCATACTTGTACAGATCAGTCTACCATAGAATGAATGGTGAGCAAGCAGCCACAACGTTCGTTGATAGTGAATGAAATTTACCATGCCACCAGTCGGTATTTACAGGCACGAGGCTCAAGTCAGTGGACCAGAAAGACAAGAGCCAGCAAAACGCATAGAGTGGAGGGAGGATAACGAGGAGATTATTGAGAGTCGGCGATGTTGGTTATCAATGGGGCTTGGCTTGGTATCCAATGGGAGTGGCGGCTTGGAATGGCCTGCGCCTGGAACAGTTATCATATCATGATTGGAAAGGATAACTCGCTGCGTTTATCTCGGTCTAGATTCCCCGCCCACTGACAGCGCTGGGCTGGCGATTGCGTCCCTATATCCTTCCTTTTTCTTTGAGGTTTGAGGAATGAAGATTTTCAGGTCCTGCCAAACTCGCCCTGCCAAACTCGCCCTGCCAAACTCGCCACTCTTTCTCTTGGTTCTCTTGGTCCCTCTCGGGCCGCGATTCCGGATTCATCATGTGACGCGACGCGAGAACGTCATGCTCACCCCCAGCCTCGGACGGCACGGCAACATGGACAGACAGGAAATGCTTTGCACTTGGTGACCAGTATATCCACCTACGTGAACGCCTTTCCATAGCATAGGTTCTCTCTAGGAGATGCGTTTTTGGCGTTATCTCCATCGCATTTCCGATGACTTTTGCACAGGGCAATACAGAAGACGTCGCCCTCACATGCCAGACTACGTTGGGAATGCGGCAGCGCCTACAAAGTTGCATGGATCGGACAGTAGAGATGTACGGACTGCAGCCATTGTTGAACACCTATGCACTAGAACACCCTCATCAGCTAAACGGTGCTTGAGTTGACTGGTGGCTGGAAATATTGTGACCTCCTTGACTATCGTAATAGAAGGTTTTATCACCGATGCTAACTGGAAATGGGCCAGGGGACCGGGTACTGATATTTCAGGACAGGACTCTACGGCTTGTTCATCTGGGACTTTAATTCGTTGATAGGTCTGCAGCCAGGTGACCAGTGAGCTACGGTGTATCAGCATCAGCACAGAGAACAGGACCACGCGAGTCGCTGTTCTCCGCGGGCGGCAGAGTTTCTACCGTAGTGCTTCTGCGAATGCAGGCTGTGGCCTGTCTGTTTTGTCTGTGTCCCACCGCAGGCCAACGAAGTAATGTAATTTTGACCTGGCTTACCAATCAATGTAGTACACCATACACCACCGATATTGTCGATGATGCAGTCGTGTTCTGTTAAACCTGCGGACATGGTACATATGCTGCGTATATTCTAGAATGGTTTTATGGCTGGCTGACGAGACAGTCGCGGAGCTTGTGCCGTTGCGGACTGTGATCACCGATTCGCTGATGAATTCTAAGCTGAGCAACTAAAGCTTGAGCTTGAACTTTGAACTAGTTGCGCATGCATACGGAGCGGTCTTCCTTGCAGTTGGTTTCCAATTACCATTTCCTTGAACCACCGATCT
>QFEA01003140.1:63062-73827 GCA_003315975.1 Lactifluus echinatus
TAAATCCATTTATGTGCGCCTCGGGAAATAGTGGATCCCATGTAGCACTTCGTGAACTGTTACATGTAAATAGTGTATCCCTCGATCATGGGTCCTAACTCTTTCGCTTTCTACTCCCACAGCTTGTTTGCTGTCGTTGCATAACGTATGCTACGCAGTGAATGGCGTACGCGGCTACGACGCGTTTAGGGGACCGCCTTGTCTGTGTCGGGAACGCTCTGCCCTGATGGGCTGCGCATTCATGGCGTTCGCATTGGTCCCGCTCCTGCCGCCTTTCACTATGAGACTTGATGTGCGCGCTTTTGTTGGGCTGGTGCGCGCAGCACGTTATGGGGGGGAATGTGATTTTGGTGATCTATTGGTGATGATATCGCGCAGTATGCTATTCCTGATGAGTGTTTTGCTCACCGAAATGAGTGAATCTGCCTGAGTCGGTAATGAATTTGGCCAGTGGTATACCACCGATCTTAATTTGCCTAGTAGCGGTGATTGCATATTGTATTTTTGATTGCCATTACTTGTAATACATCTACCGTACTACAGCTCGACTTTTGACGTGTCATCTAAACCTGTCCACTTGACCCGGGATTCGCCACACTTGTGTTTGTAACCGATTCGATCGGCTTCATTGCAGGGAAAAGCAGAACTTCCTTTATGTCTACAGTATCACGATGTAAGTACGTGAGAAGACGTGTGAACAAGGCAAACTAACTGGTAGAGTTGGTGAGGAACATCACGAGGCGGTCGATCCCAATGCCCCAGCCGCCCGTCGGAGGAAGGCCGTGTTCAAGGCTGTGGGAATGATACATGAGACCGCAACCGTGAATCAGACGGAGGTAGCACTCACGCATCGACGAAGGTCTCGTCTATGTCTTGTGCTTCGTCATCACCTTGGGCCTTTTGTCTCACCTGTTCCTCAAAACGTGCGCGTTGCTCGAAGGGATCATTTAATTCGGTGTATGCGTTGCAAAACTCCTTCCCACACATAAAACCTTCGAAGCGTTCACAGAGACCAGGACGAGAGCGATGCCACTTAGCGAGAGGAGACATGACCTGTGGGTGACCGACTAGAGCATGGCATTGAGGTTGGAACGACGAGGATGATAAAGTCGGCTCACCAATGAAAGCGGGGGAAATACACAAAGGCTCGATAAACTCCCCCACAAGCTTATCAAGGAGACGTGTGTTTGTTCGCGGTTCGCTGCACTCGACGTTGTGCTGCAGGTAACCATTAGGAAACTGTCGAAGTTATGGTACAAAGAAATGAACCTTCTTGCACAAATCACGAAGGAATATATTTGCTTCTTCGTTGTGCAACGTCTCGCCAGGGGGGAACTTCACACCAAGCTTCTCTTCCAGGGTCTCGATCATGTCATACCGCTTCCACGGGCGCTTGAAGTCAAGGGTGTATTCCTTGCTTGAGTCCTTGCCTTCTGGTTGATAAACAACGGTCGTTTTGCCACCAGTGAGGTACTTCACCAACCCCTCGATTAGGCTCTCAGTCAGATCCATGATGTCATACATGTCCGCATAGGCCATGTAGAATTCACAGATAGTAAATTCCGGATTATGTGTGAGGTCAATGCCCTCGTTCCGGAAAACGCGGCCAATCTCGTACACCCGATCCAATCCGCCGACGACGAGCTGCTTGAGATACAACTCAGGCGCAATACGGAGATATAAGTCAAGATCAAGGTCGTTGTGGTGTGTAATAAAGGGTTTGGCGGATGCGCCGCCTGCTATCATACTGGTCATCGGCGTTTCAACCTCGAGGAAACCCAAAGAGTCAAAGAAACGCCGGATGTAGTTGATGATACGGCTTCGGGTGTAGAATATACGGCGCGTCTCGTCGGAAAGAATGAGGTCAAGGTAACGCTTGCGAAACCGCGTTTCCTGATCCTTCAGACCGAAGTGACTGGAGGGCAGTTGGTGCAAATTCGGAGAGAGAAGAATCATCTGCGAGGGCGAGATAGAGAGTTCTCCCTTCTTGGTACGAGAAGGCGTCCCGATGACACCTACAATATCCCCTCGTCGGAAGATATCATGCGTTTCAATAAAGGTGTTCTGGTCTGCGGCATCTCTTCGATCCAATCAACTTAACCAAGCAGAACAACGGTACGCTGTGAAACTCAACTGTAGTGTTGCCATAATTTGTACTTTCATTCCTTCACTGTGCAGGTCATAAAACCTCAACTTTTGACTTGAACTTCGAATACTGTGGATGCGGCCGGCGAGTGCCTCAGTAATGCCTTCAATCTTCTCTCCAGGTTTGATGACACCTTCGGCACCATATTCGGTGATGTAAGAAGTAAGAGAACGTGACACCTCAAACTTGTGCGGGTAGGGGTTTGGGGACTGCGTCTCGCGAAGCTTCTGAATTTGGCGAGAACGAAGCTCGAAATATTGCTACAACAGGACCGCCTGTCAGCATGTAGTCCGCAAAAAAATGAGAAGCAGTCTAAGGACGTCCGACCACGACGCATATATCAATGAGAATAATTCACATTAGGTGAAAGATTGTCTTCGTTGGGAACGTCATCCCTGGAATCGTCGGTCGGGACCTGAGGCTTATTGGCGGCATTCGTGGCCACCCTTGCCTCTTTTTCGCGTTGCTTTTGGCGGCGCTTAAGTTCCCTGGGCAGGATTGATTGATGAGAGGGAGCAAAAAGGGAACCTGGTGGAGATGTACTGCTTGGAAATCAACTCGCCGGTGACAGGGTCCTTGTGAGTTCCAGCAGATGCAGGCTCCATGGGCGATGATTTGACACTGAAGAGGGCGCAACGGGGATGAGAGAACGGGAGGGCAAAAAATCGATTTCGATTGGCACTCGACCGTATAAGAAGCATCAGCATCAGTTTTCTAGAATGACTCGAATCGGAAACAGGTCAAATGGGATTAGCCGGCGCTGAGTTTGAATTTGTCGTGACTCCGTGAGCCACCGGAAAGAGCACTGACGGTACTTGTTGCACGCCTTCACCCGCATCCAGACCTGTCTGCCATGTCCTCTGATTATGAATTCTCGGACGACGAGGAATATGACGCCTATGACGATGACGAGGAGAACATGGACATCGAGGATGGTATGTCATATCCCCTCTTTAACTCTCCCATATTCGTCCCTATAGCCCCTCCAACCTAATTATACTTGGCAGGTTCAGCCTCATCAGAGGAGGATGTAGAAATGGACTCGTATGATGATGATATAAAGGTCGTGTCCGAGGCGATGAAGAATTACGAGGTCGACTACAAACCCTTAACCCATCAACAAGTCAAGGATCTCATGCTAGGTGATATTGAATATATCAGTACAATCTTCGGTGTCGATGTAAGTCCATGTGTATCTGTCTGCAGCCAAATCATTCTCATTTCTGGGCTGTATGCGTCATGAAGTTCTCCGTTGCTGCGCTCCTCCTCCGCCATTTGGACTGGAATAAAGACAGGCTCACTGAGAAATATATGGATAATGCGACTTCAATTTCTAATGCAGCGGGTGTTTTCTCTGCACCCAAACCCTCATATCCAACCTCAGATCGCTCCAAACGCGTCACCCGCTCTAGCAAATCAACGAAGAAGCTCGAGCACCCATCGTTTTCCGAACCTTTCCTCTGTCCTATATGCTTCGATGACACCGCCACTGACACGCTCGCGCTATCCTGCGGTCACACCTTCTGCACAGCATGTTGGGCCACGTACACTATGAGTAAAATCCGCGACGAAGGCGAGCACCGTATTCTATGCATGGCAGAGAACTGCGGTGTTGTCGCCCCAGATCCCTTCGTCCACAAGGTTCTCAGTGACGACGAAGACACTGCAGCACGCTTTGACGAACTCTTGGTTCGCAATTACGTTGCCTGTAACAAGAACCTGAAGTATTGTCCATTCCCATCTTGCGACCGTAGTGTCTCGTGCCCAACTGCTTCATCACGCTCCGCCTTGTCTACGATTGTTCCCACGGTGTCGTGTGGCGCCGATCCAAAACACAAGTTCTGCTTCGGCTGTACTATCGATGGCGATCATCGACCCGTATTATGCGTCATCGCCAGAATGTGGTTGAAGAAGTGTCGTGATGATAGCGAAACAGCGAACTGGATTAAAAGCAATACCAAGGAGTGCAGCAAGTGCCAGAGCACCATCGAGAAGAACGGTGGTTGCAAGTGAGTCACTCTAGTCCATTCTTTCGTATCGCTCTGTAGCGCTGACAAATGATCCTGCTAGCCATATGACTTGCAAGAAATGCAAGTATGAGTTTTGCTGGGTGTGCATGGGTATGTTTTCGTCATGTCGACTTTGTGTGTGATACGATGCATTTGTGCATAGGTCCTTGGGCTGAACATGGGACGGCATGGTATTCTTGCAACCGATATGACGACAAGTCAGGTGTAGAAGCTCGTGACGCGCAGTCGAGGAGTCGTGCTTCTTTAGAAAGATATCTCCACGTGAGGGCTAGTTCAAACCTTGTTCTTCTAAGGCAGCTCATCTCGTTCGTTCTAGTATTATAACCGCTGGGCAAATCACGAGCAGTCAGCAAAACTATCAGTTGAGCTCTATCTGAAGACGGAGAAGAAGATGGAGGAGATGCAGCTTACGACAGACTTGACTTGGATTGAAGTTCAGTTCATGAAGAAGGCTGTCGACATTGTTGAGAATTGCCGTACGACGCTCAAATGGACTTACGCGATGGCTTATTACCTTGAAAACGGCAACCAGAAAGCAATGTTTGAAGATAACCAACGGTGCGTACCTTGATCTACACACGGCATGGTGTGCTTATCCGCGGTATTTGTAGTGATCTCGAGAGAGCCGTAGAAGATCTTTCCGAATTGTTGGAACAGCCCGTTGACAGTGAATCCATCCCTGTGTTGCGCCAGAGGGTGACGGACAAGTCTGTCTATGTACAGAAGCGCAACGAGATTCTCCTCGAGGATACTGCCAAGGGATATCTCGAGGAACGATGGAAATGGAACGTCGCAGTGGGCACACTGTGACTTGGTGCGACCACGTGATCGGACATGCATTTCTCACGACTTTGCAGTGCTCGTTCTACGTAGAGCTTGCTGCATTCGCAATCCTGCTTTGCTGTTTTGTCCATCCATGAGTATTACCTTTCCGCCATATACACCATGTACACTGTAGAAATCACCATTGAAGGAGAATCATACTATGTTTGTAATATTTTATGTCGTCTGCGGCCCAGCAGAAGCAGAGGAGAATCAAACTCCGCCTATTTAGACGTCCCTTCGTCGGTCGTCGTCGGTCGTCGTCACTGTCCGTCGGTCGGTAGTCTATCAACCTTCTTTGACTCCTCTTTTCCATTACCTCGACAACTTTTTCTCGTCGCTAGACGTCGACCCGTTCACTCCTTTACTCTGCAAGCTCGCTTTCTTGTCCATCGCGCGTCAGATATCCCCCTAGTCCATTTCAAGCCAATTCAAATTCGATGCTATATCTCACACGAGACGATTTCCCTATATGTACGTGCTCAGTTGCCCGCGCCTAAAAGTACTTCTGCTGATATCTTTCTGCCACTAGTCGTCCCGTTTGGTGTCATTGGGTCAGTCCTCAATTTATCCGTCAACTTCCTTGGTTGTCACGCCTAACCTGGCCACTATTATAGGTTCTACCGCTACCTCTGGTACCTAATTCGCATTTCTGCGTCGTTCGCCTATCGTCCCATCCCCCTTCCCGAGAATCCTACCTACGTCGCCTCTGAGGATGTTACGATTATAGTCCCCACCATTGATGCTGGTGAGGAATTCAGGGAGGCTGCCCATAGCTGGCTCGTTGGAAAACCCAAAGAAATTATCATCGTCACAGAAGAGAAAATGCTCGGCGCTTTGCAAGAACTTGCTCGTTCCGTCGACCCTGAACGTATACGTGTCCTAACCGTCCCATATGCGAATAAGCGCCTGCAGATGTCCCACGGTATCAAAAACACGACCACCGACATCATCGTATTTGCTGATGACGATGCCATTTGGCCACCAACCCTCCTTCCCTATGTCTTGGCGTGTTTTGAGGATCAAAAGGTGGGCGGCGTCGGCACATCTCAGCGTGTAAAGCCCGTTGGCAGCCACATGACCGTATGGGAAGTGCTCGCCGCATTCCGCCTCACGATCCGTAATATTGAGATTGCCTCGTCGACACACATTGACGGCGGCATCCCATGTCTCTCGGGCAGAACAGCCGCATATCGTACTGTCATCCTGAAGGACCCCGAATTCCTGTACGGCTTCACGCATGATTATTGGCTCGGCAAATATCAGCTCAACTCGGGCGATGACAAGTTTCTCACACGTTGGATGGTCAGCCACGGGTGGAGTACCTATGTGCAGTGCTGCAAGGAAGCGGAGCTGCTAAGTACGATGAAACCTAACTGGCGTTTTTTGAAGCAAGTGCTGAGATGGACGAGAAACACCTGGCGGTCCGATCTGCGATCGCTTTTCATGGAGCGGCACATCTGGACCATACATCCATATGTGGCATACACTATGGTAAACTAATTACTCGTCCTTTTATTGTTGCGGCGCTGAAGGCTTGGCGTCACATAGGTTGACAAGTTGTTCAACCCCTTCACTCTTCTCGCTGGCCCTGTTCTCGTTTCATTCGTTGTTTACAAGAGTACCATCCCAACGGATAATGGTGGCTTCCATTTGCCGTGGTGGTATGTTTCCATCAAACTGAGGTTTTCCATGTGTGTATAGCTGAATGTGATCAGGAATGTGATCCTCAGTTACGTCGTCTGGCTCACTGCCACACGAACGGCTAAACTTCTCCCGCATCTCTGGCATCGCCCTCAAGATATTATTTACGTCCCCGCATTCATCTTATTCGGGTACTACTTTGCAGTTATGAAGTTATATGCATTAGTCACACTTCATGAGGTTCGAGGATTGGTCAACCTTTTTTTTTTGGGTTTGACATATTGATTTTATTTGTTGCGCAGACGGGTTGGGGTACCCGTGCTGGCATTGGCGACCCGACTGCAGCGACAGCAGCAGTAGACGCTCGTTTTCCAGGCTTGACAGATGACAAAGTGCGCCAGACGCCATATCATGAACTATTGTCACCAGTGCCACAGTACGCTCAGCAATCGATCGAGATGCAAACTAGCTACGGGCGATGATCGCATGTCGCTAGTGAGGACAAAGTATTACTAGTTGATATCGCATACATTATACCACATGATTGCTATCAGCTACATCGATTTTTGTCATATAATCCGCCTTTGGGGGATGGATAGTACATAGAGTGCGCTGGTACGCCGTGACGGTGTAATAACGTTGATTGGAAAAGAGTGGAAGCGTGTAGAAGGCTCGCGATAGACTGACTTATCTTAATCTTATATAAAATCAAATCAAATCGAAAATTAACACCCGTCTGCGTCTGCCCTTGGCCCATCTCCGCCTTTTCTTTTTCTTCCTTCCCGCAATGTCTGTCGTCGGTATTGACTTCGGTTCCCTTCATAGTAAGGTATGTCATCCACACAAAACTCTATTTCTTACCTCTATTTATACCTTGCGCGTAAATCTAGATTGGTGTTGCGAGACATAGAGGTATCGATATTATAACGAATGAGGTCTCCAACCGCGCGACTCCGTGAGCACTACTCTGTGTTTCGTCCCGCTTCCATCTCATTAATTCCAATTTACAGGTCGCTTGTCTCGTTTGGACCCAAACAGCGCGCGCTTGGTGAACCTGCCAAGACTCAGGAGATCTCGAATTTCCGCAACACCGCCGGCTCATTGAAACGTCTCCTTGGCCGGACGTTGAATGATGTTGAGATCCAGCAGGTTGAGAAGAAATTCACCCACGTAAGCCTGATCGACGTAGATAGTTCCGTGGGCGTCCAGGTGAGTCCCGACAACCCTTCTCCCTTTCCCTTGTCCGTACAGTATCGATTCAACGGTTCGGCACATATAGGTATCCTACCTAGGCGAGCCGGCCACGTTCTCGGCCACCCAGTTGGTGGGCATGTACCTGGGCAGGCTCCGTGACATTGCCGCGAAAGAGCTCAAAACTGGCGTGTCGGACGTCGTCATTGCCATCCCTGGCTGGTATGCCGATGTGCAACGACGAGCACTGCTGAGCGCCGCCGCCATTGCTGGTTTGAACCCCCTGCGGTTGATTCCCGACCACACCGCCGTCGCATTCGGATACGGTATCACCAAGTCCGACCTTCCAGAGGCTGAGAACCCACGGCATGTCGTCTTTGTGGATATTGGTCACTCGGCCATGTCCGTTGCTGTTGTGGCTTTCTCAAAGGGACAGCTGACCGTCAAGAGCACCGCATACGACACGCACCTCGGCGGTCGCGACATCGACTATGTTCTCGTCCAACATTTTGCAGAGGAGTTCAAAGGCAAGTACAAGATCGACGTGCTTTCGAACCCCAAGGCGACGTTCCGCCTGTATGCCTCTGCGGAGAAGGTCAAGAAAATGCTTTCGGCAAATGCGGAGGCGCCACTTAGCGTGGAATCCATCATGAATGACATCGATGCTTCTTCAAAACTTACGCGGGAGCGGTACGAGCAGCTCATCGCGGATGTTCTCGACCGCATTCCAGGACCCCTTCAACGTGCTCTGGAGGAATCGGGTCTGACCATTGAACAGATCGATGCGATCGAGCTCGTCGGTGGCTCGACGCGTGTCCCAGCTGTTCGTGCCAAGATTCAATCTGTATTCCCTGGCAAGTCGCTCTCGACAACGCTCAACCAGGAAGAGGCCTGCGCTCGAGGCTGTACTTTTGCGTGCGCGACCCTTTCGCCTGTCTTCCGCGTGCGCGATTTCGCGATCCACGATATCGCTGTCCATCCCATCAAGGTGCGCTGGGAGAAGACTCCCGCCGACGAGGAGGAAGACACTGAGCTGGTCGTTTTCCCCCGTGGCAACGGCATTCCATCGACTAAAGTTCTCACCTTCTACCGCAAGGCACCGTTCGATGTTGAGGCAGTGTACGCCGAACCTGCCACACTTCCAGGTACCATCAATCCCTGGGTTGGGCACCTTGTTGTTAAAGACGTTGGGCCGTCGCCAACCGGGGACTATTCTACCGTTCGCGTAAAGGCGCGTTTGAATTTGCACGGGGTTCTGTCCTTCGAGGCAGTCTATACAGAAGAAGTTGAGGAGAAAGAGGAGATGCAAGTCGACGGCGAGTCGTCCGAATTGCCAAAAAAGAAAAAGGTCGTCAAGAAGAACCCAGTGGCTTACGTCGCTGGTTATGGAGGAATAGACTCATCCGTTGTAGACAAGTATAGGGAGAAAGAACTTACGATGCATGCAAACGACAAGCTAGTACAAGACACCGAGGTGCGTTCTTGTATTCAGGCTCAGCAAACGATTACATCTCAACTTGGCTATAGGAACGTAAGAATGCTCTTGAGGAATACATCTATGATATGCGCTCGAAACTGGAGGAACGCTATGCCTCATTTGTGCAACCGCAGGAAAAGGATGCATTGCTTGCAGAACTGTCCAAGGACGAAGATTGGCTCTACTCTGAAGAGGGTGAAGATGCCTCAAAATCCGCCTACGTCTCCCGCATCGACGCAGCGAAGAAACTTGGTGACCCCATCACGACGCGCTGGCGCGAGGCTGAGGAGCGACCGAGGGCTGCCGCTCAGCTGCGCGAGACGCTCAACCAGTATATCTCGCAAGCAACTTCCACTGAAGAGCGGTTCGCGCACATCGACGAGAAAGACAAACAGTCTATAGTGGAGAAGGCGGCGACGATCCAAAAGTGGCTGGAGGACCAGATCGTGCGGCAGTCTGAGCGTCCGAAGAACGTTGATCCTGTCTTGGCCGCAGCGGAGATATCGAAGAAACGGGACGAGCTGATTTACTTTGCAACGCCTATACTCACGCGGCCGAAGCCTAGACCGCCGAAGGTGGATGGCGCAGAGACGCCGCGTAGCGGTGCGGAAACACCGAACCCGCCACCGAAGGGAGACACGCCACAACCTGAGATGAAGACAGAGGAAGGACAAGGGCCGCCCGAGATGGACGTGGATTAGAGAGGAGTCTGTTCTGCAGCAGAGAAAAAGTTGTATCTTTTGCCAGCCGTCATGTAGTATTCGTTTTACCTCTCCTAGCAAAAATCACGTTCGTGTTCTGTGGATACATCGCTTACGCTTACCACTACCATGGATAGTAGATCGATAGATAGCATTGCCCGGGGACGAGAATGTGCGATGGAAAGTCTGTTACAAGTTCTCAACCCAAATCTTCCGATTTTCTTTCTGTGTATAGGAGGAGTGACCCCGGCGTGCAGACTACAAGTACGGGAGGTCATTCATCCCCGGACTTTGGTTGACTGAGACACCGAGCAGCGGGCCCGGGCGTTCAATAACATGACGTCACGTTCAAAGTTCAACAAGAGCAGATAGGCAAAGGCCTACAATAAGTGTACTACATACCATTGGGTGTTTGATTCCTGGTTCCTACTTCACTGGCAGCATCATAACTATCGCTGTTCGACATTCATACGCGGCACCGCTAGCGCTACCTGTTAGATGTCAAGAAAAGTAATGGGTCTGAAACGACCATCGGTGATCGTAGCCGGAATGTCCTCGACTGTGTAATTGCCGAACCAGTCATAACTGGTAGCCCACCTCCTTGATCCGCTTCTGCGTCCCTTCAACATACTTGTCCAACTCGCACAGCCCGTCGTTGTTGGGGGTGCAGCCCTCGATGCCTGTCAGTGGAACGACCGCATCGTAATGATCCAGCGGATATACGTTTTCTCAGTGGACTCGGGGGGGAGGGGGA
>QFEA01003151.1:0-42893 GCA_003315975.1 Lactifluus echinatus
ACACCTCACTCCCCCCTGTCTGGATCTCTGAAAGTCTGCGTGGTTATAGAGGTCATGGGGCGGCTTGACCACCTTGTCGAGGCCGTCTTTGAGCGGTATAAAGACCGTTACTTCCGTGACGAGAGTGCGTTTGTCTTTAGTCACAGACTGCAACCAAACTGAAGCAATGCTACAGAGATCTATGTTGACATACAAGGAGACAAGTACTACACTTTCAGTCTCAGTCCGGTTCTTGCTGATCCTTCTCAATTCTAGGTTTGTGGCTCGTGTGGTTGAGGTATTCCTCCCGCGATCAAACGCGAAGGTCAATGGTGAATCGACCGACGCTGCTCCTGTTGCATCAACGTCTGCCTTACCTCACCCGAATGACCAACACCTTCCCCATCAAATCCATGGAGATCTCAAGATTGCTGCAAAGGAAGTGAATGCCACTGACGATCCGACAAAGTACCTGTACAAGGTACAAATTTTAGAAGAAGAGAAATCAGACGGTCGTGACAAGCACACCGCGTCTACCAAGGAGGCTCGTGCAAAATGGAACGGCAGCATCACTGAAGTGCGGTGCAACGTCATGAGGTGGGCGTTCTTCTCACCATTCTGTCATTGTTGTCAACTTGCTTTCACAGCCGTGACCGACTGGCATTCTCCAAGAGCATCTTGAGGCGTTTCATCCGTGACTGTGTCGACCGTGATGCTGCCGTGGCCTCGCCATGGACCGTAAAACCCCCCGTAGCAGCACGTTATGGTGTTGACTCTGTGATGCCAGAGGCAACTCGTCAGGGAGTCGAAGATATCAAAAAAGGCGAGATCCAGAAACGAAAAAAGGTCTGGGAAGATAAAGAAGGACCACTCAAAAAGCAGAAGAAACTCTCAGCTGCGCGGGAAGAGAAAGGTAAGAGGTCATCAAAGCATTGCACGTAGCTGCCTTTCTTATGTAGTAACAGCTCTCGCATTAGAGAAAGAACGTGAAGCAGAGAAGCTTCTTGCCAAGGCAGAGGCAGAGCGCCAAGCAGCGGAGAAGAAGAAGAAAAAGCCTATCCGGTATCCGACAGAAGATTTGGATGTTGTGTTGTCCGAGAAGGAAAAGAAGGCCGGAATGAAAGTTCGAAGACCAACCCCGAGTCGTACTGCGCTCCCATTCAACGACAGAAATGGGACCTTTGAATCGTTTCTCATGACATGGAACTTCTTGGTGGTTTATGGGTAAATTCTTGTGTGCCTCATGACGTGCCTATTAATCAACCTTTCTATAGTCAACCTTTGCATCTGTCTACTTTCACGCTAGATGAGTTCGAACATGCTATTCGACACTCTCTCGTCGATCCACCCTGCCAATTGATCGCCGAGGTTCATTCCAGCCTTATTTACAATCTTCGCACGGTCACATTTCAACGCCATAGTGCAGTGGTGTCGCTCATGAGCGCCTCGGACGACGACGAGGATGACTTGAATGTCACACTCGAAGAATTAACCACCGCCATGGCCGACGTTGGCAACAATTGGGAGCGTACTCCTTTGCGGCACACTGAAGGACGTGAAGGTTGGGAAGAGTCATTGGTAGGGTGCATCAAAGATGTTCGTCTTTTCGTAGCGTCGGTTCGGGTCCATAACTGATTGCCCTACAGCATGCTACGTTGACGAGTTTCCCAACCCTGCGACGAGTCTTGTCTCGTCTCCTGTTTGCGCCTGAACATTCACCAGAACATTCGACCGCCTCTCCAACTTCAAGGGTATCCAGCCCTGTTCCGACCAAACATCAATCGTCCAATCCAAAACAATGTTATCCAATACTTCCTCCTGAAGATAAAATCGCGATACTGGCATTCATGTGTAACGTCGCTGTCTCTAGTAAAAGTATACATGCACATATGGAAGGATGTGAAGAAGAGTTGACCTCCAGGCGAAAGGAAAAGATCGAACTCAACCGTGCCCGAAAGGCCCAGTACGTACTCCGGCTTATTACTGCTCTGTTTGTGCATCTGACCAGGTTTGCAGTGTCGAGGCTCGCGAGGCTCTTCTTGGTGAAAACAAGGAGGGTGAGTCGGCCGCCAACTGCGCCGATGATGACACCCCGATGAACGACCTGAGTGAACTTTCGGATGCATCTGCTTCCGAGAATAGCTCCGAACAAGGGATCACTCCCAAGAAGGCGACCGACTTGCGTCGAAGAGCACAAAGTCAAGCCCACGCGAAACAGCGGGAGGCAGCCCGCGCTAAGGCTGCTTCCGTGAAGCAGGCCATGGCTGAACACCGGCGACTTGACGAGGAGGTCAATAAACTCGAACGGCGGCTGGAAGGGATTGAGCGTGAATTCCGCCAACTCCTCGGTTCAGTACGGGTCAAACCTATGGGCAAAGATCGATTTTATAATCGAATCTGGTGGTTCGACGGCATGGGATCTGCGTCACTCCTTGGTAGTGGCGGCATAGTGCAATATGGCGCTGGCCGTCTCTTCATACAAGGCCCGAGTGTCTTTGACCAAGAAATTCTGGACCGGCGAGAGGAAGGCGATGTACATGCCAGGCGGCTAGAGGAAGAGGGTGAGGACGGGATGCTTGGTGTGGGAGAATGGGCAGTGTACAGCGACCTAGAGGAGGTAAGTGATGCCGCAGCCTACTTTGGCTGTTGGAGCTCAAGTTGGACCGCAGGTGGATGAGTTTACAGCTTGGCTGAATCCCAAGGGCAACAGGGAGCTTGCACTACGAAATACACTGACGAAATGGTGGCCTCACATCGTGCCCGGAATTCGGAAGCGGCTTTCCGTATGTCAAATTTTCATTATTACTATATCGGGCCTGTACGGGGTTTGACCATGACCACCCACACCACACCCAGGATTTGAACAATGTTGCGAAGCTTCCAGAAGCTCGTCGGAGTACGCGTGTCAAACAAGGCGGGGCGGCAGATATCGCACGAGCGCCATATATGTTATGGACAAACCGCAAAGCAGTGAGCATGTCGTAGCAGCACTTTTCAATAAACACCTCCGTTGTACGCTCGTGATTTGTACTTTTCTTTCTTTCATTGGACTTATCGCTGCTGATTAATAATATGGAATGTAAATGAATCCAATTCGTCAATCCTTGCCGACACCCGACGACGACGTACAAACGTAATTTATTTACGCCAGGTTCCGCCCGAGAGATCCGAACCTCAAAAGACCGCACTGTGCTCGCTCGCCATCGATAAACCCCCATCCATCCGTTGAATCACTTCGCGACCTTGACGAATATCCGAACATCATCCATGGCCTCTCTCACGTCATCGGAGCCCTTCGTGGGTTCTTTCTCGAGTGTGTACAGCATAAGAGATACGATAGAATCTTGTCAGTCCCTGTCCTTTGGACATTCGAGCCGTGCTCTTGGACTTATGCCACGTCAGATCGTCGCACACAGGTCATGTCTACAACTTCCAAAGTCGTGGCTGTTCGTCTTCCCCCTGGCACACATGACGAGCCCGAATCCGCCGACGTCGATGAGGAAAATCTCTTGACGCCTCGTCCTGGCTCGTATACTCCTCGTGAAGCCTTGATTAGTAGCGGTGACTGGGATGATGATGATGACCTTGTTTTCTCGACGTATTCCTCTCTTCAACCAGCTGTTCAACCCCCTAACGAGAACCAGAACCAGAATTTTCTGGTACACGTGACTTGTCCCTACTCGGCTAACGTAAATGAGCGAACCGCGCTGCTTCCCCGCTCACCCGAAGAAACGTCAGCGGCGGTCACTTCACGGCATTGTGCTGATTCCATTCCTTCTAATTCTCATGTGATCGGACAGAGTACATTCAAGCAGACCGTAAGCTCTTGTTCGATTCCAGCTCGTGTTTGTAATAACATTTGCATTTGTTCAGCTCTTCAATGCTACCGGCCTGTTGCTCGGCATCGGCATGCTTTCCGAACCTCTTGCATTCTCGTATGCAGGATGGATCTGCGGGCCTCTGCTCATCGTCCTCTATGGCTTCATCACATGCCACACGTATGTCATCCCTGAACATCTCCATTTACGCTTGCGCTAATGAACCTATTAAAAGGGCTAAGTTTTTGGCAGGTATTGTGATGTCTGATCCGCGCGTTCGATCCTATGCGGACATTGGACAGAAGGCGTTTGGAGCGCGTTCCATGCCACTGGTAAATTTTTTGTTCTGCTTTGAGACATTTAGTGTCGGGTAAGCATTATTGACGTCTCCCTCGCCCTACCCCCCTTTACCGCCAATATGTCCTGATACTTGACTTTAGCGTTGTCCTTATCACATTGTACGCTGATTCGTTGAATGCTATCGTGCCCATCGTCTCACCGAGTGCATACAAACTACTGGGGCTCGTCATGTACGCATACGTTCCTCCGTCTCCGCCTCCTAAGCTAATGTGTCCGTTCCTCTGTAGTCTTATCCCCACTGTTTTCCTTCCATTATCTCTTCTTTCATATGCCTCACTTCTTGGCATAGCATCCACAGTCTTTTTAATTGGTGTCGTTTTTATCGATGGCTTGTCGAAATCTGATGCGCCTGGGAGCTTGTGGAATCCTGCAGAGACCTCATTCAGCTTTTGCACCCTGGAGGAGCTTGGTTTGGCCTTCGGTCTGTTTATGGCTGGTGTATGTGGCTGTCATTTTCTCACCTCAATCTTTATCTAAAATCTCCACCCACAGTTTGGTGCCCACGCAGCCCTCCCATCTCTTGCTCGAGATATGGCAGAGCCTCACCGATTCAACGAAGCTATGAACTACTCTTTCGTAAGCAGTGTTCAGCTCCATCACATTAATCTAGCTGACTAGGGCTATAAATCTCAGGCGTTTGCGACGACAGTATATGCGCTCATTGGTATTGTGGGTTACTTAATGTTTGGAAATGACGTCAATGACGAGGTAATATGCTCCTTCCCCCGCTCGATTCGATTTATCCAGTTGTCTGACATACAATAAATTGGACAGATTAGTCAGAACCTACTCCAAATTCCTGGATACAGCCCGGTACTGAATAAAATGGCACTTTGGATGCTTGTAGTGACACCCTTGTACGTCGAAATCTCGTGCTGACCTTACTAAATCAACTCAAGCCTCGAACATAGGACCAAATTCGCCCTCAGCACAAGGCCGCTTAATATTGCATTGGAGGCCTTGTTTGGTATAGACAGTTATTCCTCGGATGACGGGCTGGAAGCAGATCAGAAGCGGCCTGCAACCCTGACCCGCAATCTCAATTGCTCACTCAAGCGTGTATTGATTGCTTGCGAGCGTATCACCTTTGTCTGCCTCGCAGTTACAGTCTCAATACTCGTTCCTAATTTCGGTTCGATCATGGCCATCCTTGGGTCTTTCTCGGTGTTCCTCTTATGCGTGATTGGCCCAATAGCAGCAAAAATGTGCCTGGAAAGGAAGGTTACAGCCGCGGACGTAACGATTCTAATGGTCTCAACTGCCATGGCCTCATGGGGTACCGTAGCGGCTTTCTTATCTACTACTCGGTAGGATAGTAGGGGTAGTTTTGTCAAAGGGGTACTATCTTGTGATTATCATGTAAATATTATTTTACGACTGGTTGTGCACGTTCTGCGATATTGGACACCTTACGGATATGGGTTTTGGTTTTTGTTCATTTTGTTCATGCGGATAATGACCAGGATGAAATCATACAAGGAAAGTTTTCTGCAATACGAAGCTACGCAGCCGAAATGGCGTGGGAGATGACTTTTGTTAATTCTATCGCCAGCAATGAGCAAAACAGAACAAGGGAAGAGGATAGGAAACTTGCGTTGTAGTTTGATATCTTCCTGTACGACGGACGATGCGATCTGGTTGTCCGGGTTTGGTGGTACCTCGACTACGCCTGTGGGCGAGTCGAACTTCCATCCAAGTCCCGTAACGTACTCTTCCAATTCGTCCCCTTTAAAATGGGTCAGCATTGGTTGCAAACGAACAATCAAGGGACAGCTGGCCAAGCTACCTTCGAGATCCAAGTACGACCCTAATCGCTTGGTACTGATCTTCTGGAATGTAGCCTTCACTGCACGCACGGCCACTTCTCTGATTGAATCCTCGAACCCGACAACCTCTACCGTGTAATTATCGCGCAACGACTCGAGGGTGTCAGAGCGGTACAGTGTCCAAAATGCAGGGAAGCGGCACTGCTGCAGGAGACTATGCATATTTATGAGATACGGGAGGAGGCCCGGAAGTGGGTCTGGCTCTTCCATGTTGGCACTCATCACTCTGTCATCCAGCAAGGCGACAGAGAGGTTGAAGTCAGGGAACGGCACAGACGCGAGAGCCTTCACCAATATATTGACTACGACATCAGGGTTGTATAGGTCATGGTTAAATTGATACCTAAAGGGCATCAATCACTGCATATGTATGAAGATACAACGAAACAGACAGTTTTAGGATTGCGAGATTCGCGAGGCAGTCGTATTCACGGCTACGGATCTGATGATAGAGGTAGTCCTCGAGGATTCCGACGTTTGATGGATTGTAGCGGTCTTAAAGAAACTTGAATTTTTTATAAAGTACGACAGTTGGCATTTACACTGACCTACGCCAGAGACGAGGCTCTCAATGAGTTCTGGGCGGGTCGGAGGAGTGACCCATTCTGATGTCGCGGACATGGCAGCTCGGTAAAAAAGGTGGATTTGACTTGTCTCATGGCCGGGCCAAGACGTCCGGTAGTCCGGTATGTCTCAGTCTCATTCCCCATCGGCACCCAATTTCAAGGCCCAGCTCATCTTGAGTGGACACAAGAAATCCATCTCCTCTGTCAAGTTCAGCCCGGACGGTAATCTGCTCGCGTCCGCAGGTGTGTCGTTATTCGCAGTTCCCCTGACGCGTCTACAGACCATACAGACAAGCCGCGGATAAGTTGATCAAAATATGGGATGCAACGACCGGGGATATTATCCAGACACTGTCGGGACACTCTGAAGGAATTTCTGACATTGCGTGGTCGGCCCATAATGACTACATTGCATCTGCCTCGGACGACAAGACGGTTCGGATATGGAGCTTGGATGTGAGTCGTAGTTTTCAATCATTTGTCGTGTGTTCTAACGGTAGACTTTTGCAGGATACCTCGGTTAAGATATTGAGAGGGCACACCAACTTTGTTTTTTGTGTGAATTACAATCCTAGGTCCAACCTCTTGGTCTCAGGAGGATTTGACGAGACGGTGCGGGTTTGGGACGTCGCAAGGGGTACGTCTTTCCATTTCCACGTTGAAGAATCAAAATCTCTGATGCATTTCCTCGTAATGTAGGGAAGTCGTTGAAGGTACTTCCTGCACATTCAGACCCCGTCACAGCTGTCAGCTTCAATCATGATGGGACCCTCATCGTTTCGTGTGCAATGGATGGTCTTATGTATGTTTAACGACGGGTTGATTCGAGGAAGGAGACACACTGATATGTTTTCACAGTCGCATTTGGGATGCGGATTCTGGTCAGTGTCTGAAGACACTTGTTGATGACGACAACCCTATGTGGTATGTACATCGCCCAAACTACAAACTACTCTAACGCAGACACCGTCACTCACTCACACTGGCTAGCTCTCACGTATTATTCTCGCCAAATTCGAAGTACGTTTTAGCATCAACACAGGATTCAACAATCCGATTATGGAATTATCAAACTTCACGCTGTGTCAAAACGTATACGGGCCACACAAATCGGACCTATGCGCTGGCGGCTGCCTTTAGTACCACGGGTGGCCAGTATATTGTCAGCGGAAGCGAAGATACGAAAATTTATATTTGGGATTTGCAGTCCCGGCGTGTTGCACAAGTATTGGAGGGGCACAAAGGTGAGAAGAGCACCGATGGCATATTTTGCGGACTATTCATGCTGAATCGCACAGATGTCGTTATGGCCATAGACGTGCGTGCGTTTGAGCTTATATCACGCCAACAATGCTTAGAAATGCCCTAGACACATCCGACGCGGAATTTGATTGCGTCTGCATCGATGGAGAAGGATCTGACTATCCGGCTATGGTCGGACGAGTGAATTCACCGCATATATTGTACTTGTTCACAGCATAGCATAGCATATACTTTCTGAGTCATGCGGCCGCGGCCTCCCGAAAGAAAGTACTGGAATGTGCCACCTCCAATACAAACTCCGCCTACAACCCGTATAAATGCGGCGCCAGTCAATTCCCCCCTCTCTACCTCTACTACTTTCATCATCCATCACAACCATGCAAATCTTCGTAAAGACACTCACAGGAAAGACCATCACCCTCGAGGTGGAGTCCTCCGATACCATCGACAATGTCAAGGCAAAGATCCAGGATAAGGAGGGGTATGTTTTCCGCGGTTTACCGTAACCGTAACGTTTAGAGCCCTGAACCGGTTCACTCAGGATCCCTCCCGATCAGCAACGCCTCATCTTCGCAGGAAAGCAGCTCGAAGACGGAAGGACTCTTTCCGACTACAACATCCAGAAAGAGAGCACTCTCCATCTCGGTAAGTCGTGTGTCCAGATAAGTGTCTCGATGGCGCCCTAACGATCAGCATAGTGCTCCGCCTCCGTGGAGGCATGCAAATTTTCGTCAAAACATTGACTGGGAAGACAATTACCCTTGAGGTGGAGTCTTCGGATACTATTGACAATGTCAAGGCGAAGATTCAGGACAAGGAGGGCATCCCTCCCGACCAACAGCGCCTCATCTTTGCTGGAAAGCAGCTTGAGGACGGCCGCACTTTGTCTGATTACAACATTCAGAAGGAATCGACGCTGCATCTTGTCCTTCGCCTCCGCGGGGGTATGCAGATATTTGTGAAGACTCTTACAGGGAAAACTATCACCCTGGAGGTCGAATCATCGGATACCATCGACAATGTTAAAGCGAAGATCCAAGATAAAGAAGGCATCCCTCCTGATCAACAGCGCCTTATCTTTGCAGGCAAACAACTCGAGGATGGCCGGACGCTCTCGGATTACAATATCCAGAAGGAGTCGACGCTCCATCTCGTCTTACGTCTACGTGGTGGCATGCAAATCTTTGTGAAGACGTTGACCGGGAAAACTATCACGTTGGAGGTGGAGTCTTCGGACACTATCGACAACGTGAAAGCCAAGATTCAAGACAAGGAAGGCATCCCACCCGACCAGCAGCGCCTGATTTTCGCAGGCAAACAACTTGAAGATGGGCGTACGCTATCCGATTACAATATTCAGAAGGAGAGCACGCTTCACTTGGGTAAGGTTATTCTTTTCTCATCTTATCTATTGTGACTGACAGTTAATGCAGTGCTTCGCCTGCGCGGTGGTTTGTGATGTCGTTGGTTCTCATGTAGTACTTTGTCATTGTGTCACGTAGTAGTCATCAATATTAGGATCCATATCCGCCCCAGGGGACTAATGTATAGGATGGAGAACATTATACTATGAGACATCGTTTGTTGACTGAGAGGTAGGTCTATGCCGTCGTCTGCGTTTAGCTGTAGGTTGTGGGGGTGGTTCTGCCGCATCGTCGGATCGTTTCCTCTTGTTTCCTGTATCAATCCCCTCAGTTCGGGTGGTAGTAGCCACCTTCGCCTTCTCGTCCTGGGTACCATACTTTTGCACCTTCTTTTTCACGCTGAGCGGATTGGGGCCTTTGGGGCCTTTCTTTTTCTTCAATACATGTTCTGTCTGAGGTGTGGCTGCCTTCAGAATGGCTCTTTCTGATGTGGAGGGTACAAGTGCTTCCTGCTCTGACTGTAAAGTACATCAGAAACGTAAAGCAGTTTCTGCAGGTAAATCGGTCGCGCAACGTACCCGCTGCTTAGCATCGAGTGTAGCGTCACTTGCTGGCTCCAGAATCATGACAGAACGGTTTATGTGCACAATCGGCATGCCAGGTATAGCACGAAGGCTAACACGAAGGGGGTGAGACTGCGTTGCCACCACGTAGCGGTGCTTGTTGGCCTCGCCTAATTACATCACTTTTTCGTCAGCGAGTCGGACGAAATAGAGTTGGCCAAAAGATTGATGAAGATGAAGAAAGACTCACCAACTACGGCAGTAATACACTCGTTTCCGGGTATGGCCTCCTTGTGGTTGCATTTTCGCCGCTCGAAGGATTTGGCAACGTCCACGGCAGGCTGGTGTGGCTTTCCCCGGATATATAGCTCGTGGATACAGCATTGGGTGATCACTGACAAGCCGCTTGGGCAGCAGATCGTTGTCTCAAGGGTGGTCAACCACAGGATGAATGAAAGCTCTACTCACACATTTTCACGGACCCGACTAATACGGCCTCCATTTGCGTATGCAAGTTTATTTTCTGTGATACGGCCACTTCGCACATCTCAGGGTCAACTACGGTTTACTAAGGCTTGCGTAGTAAACGTGTTTGATGAATGGCGACGCACCAAGAACTTGGTAAGGTTGCCTGAAGCCGAACGAGGTGGAATACATGGCCATCAGCTTACGATACGCTTTCGACCGTTTTTGACGCATTTTCTGTTTGGCGTATGAGTATCGAGTAACGCGTCGAGTGAGGTGAGAAGAGAAAAACGCAGCGCCATCTCCCGGATTAGGTCATCGTCCTTCATCATGACCTGCACCCGCTTTCTCGCCATCGCTCTGCTCTTTGCGTACGTCCCTGACTCGTTCTCTTTGAGTCTGTCGCTCATAGTCATCGCGCAGGGGCACATGCGCCACCGTGCTGTCCGCCGAAGTATCCGGCTTTGTGCAGTGGAACGAGCACTGTGCCGGTTCGTGGTCCTGCCCGATATGTCCATCCTCAGTGCCCATTCCAGGCTGACACGCTCCTCCCGCACCCGCCAGACAGCCTGCAGCTTGGACAGGCAAAGGTTGTCCTCGATAACTCTATTGCTTCAGGCAGCATCACCAGAGACGGGGCATTCGTCATGTACGGCTTGCCGCCATTATGTACTAGCCCCCCCGTACAGTTCACTGACGGCCCACTCACCTGGCAGTCCAGACGTTGCAGCCGGAACGTACATCCTCTCTGTAGTATCTCGTGATCATGTCTTTGACAAGGTCTGCACAAACCTTCTTTCGTCTCTGCTGTGCACCCACTCGTTTTTAATGTGGTATTGTCGTGCAGCTCCGCGTCGACGTCCCCCCAGAGCCCAAATCCCCTTCCGAAGTCTACGCTTACACCGTCGGCACTCCCTTGAACCCGCCATCACCCATCCAGCTTCTTTACCCGATCAAACTTGTCCCACGGCAGAGGAAGGACTACTTTGTTCCACACCAGTCCTTCAACGTCGTGCAGATGTTCCAGAATCCGATGATGCTCATGATGGTTTTTGGCGGGCTGATGATGCTCGCGATGCCTTATATCATGGTAAACATCTTCATCGATTATTTTCCTTCGAGAAGCTGAATGGCTCTTCGCCGCAGAAAAATATGGACCCTGAGGTGTTGCAGGAAGCACAACAGAACCAAGCAAAATTCAATGCCCTTCGGAACGGTGACCCCAGATCCAGGTGCGTCTTGTCGTGTGTCGTATGATATGAAATCTTGACAGCTAGCGCATATGCCTAGTCTAACGGCTCTTTCGAGCGGTGACGACAAACACGCGGCAGTTACCACAGCCACCTCACCGCAAGGCGCCTCATCCAATAATGCGGTGAAGCAGAGGGGTAAGAAGCGTCGTACTTAGGTCAGTCGCTCCACTGCGCACGACATTGCAGGTTCTAGGTCAACAGTGAAATAAGTATAAATGGGTGCAAACATTCCGTTATACAAGGAGGGCCGGTACTCGTAGCAAAGGAGAGTGGTAGAGTAAATAATTAGATGCTCTTGGTTAGTCATTAACATCGTGGATCGTGAGTGAGATGAAGATGAATAGGAAATGAACGACGAGATCCCGAGACATACTGTGAGAGGTGTAACTAATCCACCGACATGCGTCGATTGCCGTTTGATACCTCTGACATCCCCTTCACGCGCCAGCGCTCCCGCTCTCCCTCGCGTTTCTTTGCATCTTCTTGTTCTACCAACTTACTCTTACTTCCGCCGGGAGACAAAGGACGTCTTCTTTCTTTACCTGGAGATTTACTTGGAGAGTCGGGACGAGATAGTGAGAAGAACTTGCGAAAGGCTGACTGGGATGAGTCCCCAACGGCAGTTTTTCGCTTGGCTTCCACTGCATCAATGACTACAATGGCTTTAGCTGCAGCAGACATAGATGAGGGAATAGGACTCGATGAAGATTTCTTGTGACCGCTACCAACAGGCGACCCTGACGGTGTTCCCCGAGAGCCTGTTGAATACGGGCTCGTTGCGGACAACGGTTTCTGTGATGCCATAGGAGGGAATGACTTCTTCCTCCGAAGGCTAGGCTGTGACGGTGGTTTGCTAGCCTGCAGTGCGTTGGTCATGCTCGGTTGGCCAACGCTTACGAGCACCCACCCCTCGGCGGGTGTTTTGGGTTGATCGTTGGTATTCCTGTGCGGAGTCGAATTTGTAGAGGGAGGAGGACGGGCCGTGCGTGCGGGTTTGTGTACATCCGCAGGAGGAGGTTCTGTGACTATCGTTGCCTCACCGCTCCTTGGTAATCGGTGCTTGGGATGCACAAGTTCCGGCACGCCGACCTTCACTTCCTGTTCCCCGGGGGTGAGTTTGTATGGAGACCTCGATTTATGATGTTGCGTGTTTGTTTCGTCGACAATGTCGCTGGGGGGATTGGATTCCTTGTTCCCAGTTGATGCAGGGATCCACCCACCGGGTAACAGATTGTCCTTCGGGTCACGACTACGTGTGCTACTTCCAGAGTGACCGTTTTCTCTCCCCACGCCGGTCCATGAGTTGGGTATATCTACGGTTTGTCCGGTATTGGAGCTAAACGAAGAGTCACGGAAGGCTCCTGGGCTGAGGAGGGGCGGGATAGGTGTTCCAGACTGAGCGGTCGCCTTCACAGGCGAAGGGTATGATCGTGGAGGAAAGGGCGAAGGGATTGTTTCCAGTTGGGTTGGGGGGGTCTCCTTTCGCCTGGCTTCCCGCTCAAGGGACTGAGCTCCTTGAGGCAATTCGCTAGTGTGCGATGCTTTCATGACGGAAGCTGGCATGGTCGAGAAAAATGGGTGGGCAACACCCGGAGTCATGTTGTACGGTCCGAATGGTGCTTGTTGGTAGAGACCTACGTCCGGCTCACCTGCGCGGCCGTACTTCTGTGTCCCTATGCCAGTCATGTCCACAGCACTTCCAATGGAACTTTGTAATTCCATTCTGAGCTCCTCCACCGGAGAGGGATGAACATTTGGCGTCTCTGTATCGTGTACATTATCGTTAGAAGAGGAAGGAGCGACGGAGACAGGAAGTTGAGCTCGTGGCGCTGGTTTGCGCATGACACCCGACTTGTGCGGGAATAGACCTTGGACAGGGGGATGGCTCGAACGAGTGGCAGGTGAATTTTCTTTCACTGCCCGAGTACGCGTCAACCGGTTATTGGTAGAACGCGAGTTTGCCGGTGCAGGATGGCTCTGCCGACGGTCACGAACGGTATCAGAAGACGCTGTTTGACTATCCGTGAGAGATCCTGGAGGAGTATCGGGTTTAGATTCGGGAGGAGTAGCCTGTTCAAGGCCTGTGAAGACCCATAAGTCCTTGGAGCGTGATCGGCCATTGAGTGAGAAGGAGGTAAGGAGAGTAAAGCCGAAACCGTCCAAAGTGCTAAGCAATGAGAGAACATGACGAAGAGAATCTGTTGCAAAGGTATCCTCTTGGAACCCTACACGCGAGTGGGGAATCTGTGAGTGAGGTCGGTAAGGTTGAGGAGGTAGATGACGTTACATCTGTAACCCTTGAGCTTGAATTCGTAGACATTCTCGGCTACCTTCTTCTCCGAGACAACTCCTCGGGGCCATGAACCACGAACCGTCTGAAGAATGGCTGGTGTTGAATGTAAAGGGGGGGTGATTACACGGAGATGATTCTGACTGATGAAGGAGATGGCGAACGGAACTCTGACGGGGTGGGGGGGCGTGATCACAGAATCACTACTCTTGTGTGAGGCGGAGGGCGGCAGTGAGGGTGAGGGCCTGGAAAAGGCTATGATGATACGATCATCCTGCTCGCGGCCGTAGTCTAAGGTAGAGAGAAAATTGTGACCATTGCGGTAGAGAACGCCGATGATTTCGATGAGGAGCTTTTCTGAACGCGTTGACTTGGGATTGGACCATGGCTTCCCCTCGAGGGAGAGCTCACAAAAGTTATTCTGAATGAGTTCTCGGGAGCTGAGGATAAGATGTGCGCTGTCCAGGTGGTTGCGTAACGCGACAAGAGCTTCTGGAGGAAAGCTATAAAGTCTCAGCAGCGCGGTGCCTGAAATAGCGAGGATAGAGAACGATGAAGCGGTGCGTTGGTCACGGATAAACTCGCGCCTTGGGACGAGGTTAGTATCTGCGGGGGAGATGGGCGACATGGCGAAGGATGACCAGGACCCTTGCCGCGCCGTCGAGGTGAGCTATGGTGAGCGTGAGCCTCGTACCCTGCCACGCCAATACCACGTACCGTCTGTGCATCAATGCTGACACCGTTTTGGCTGCGCTGCACCGCCATCTTCCTGCTTGCCATCGTTACGTCAGCCATCCTTATCGAACATCGACCATGGCACTAAATCTATTGATGTGTACTTACCACACTTGTTCATATTCCGCATTTATTTACCGTCTTCTTCACAGGTGGGACAGTGAGCAATCCCCCTGGGATCGCCATCCCCATCATGTAACTTCTTGCTTCCCGTAGGGCGAATATACCACTGGCTGGACAAGTTCAGGCGCCTCTACCTCAGACAAGAAGGTCTGCACTCAACTTTTCACATCATTGAACAAATTTCTCAAGTGTATGCATCAGATCGGTGTATGCCTGAGCACTTGGTCTCGGTCGCAGTTCATCTCATCCAGAGTCGTTGTCTAGGTGGTTGCATTGACCTTGTTCGACCTTCGTAGACTGGGAAAGGTGCATTGATAGCACGCCCACTTCTCTAGTTGCTTAAACATTCCAAAGGTAGACAAACTGGGCATGGTCGGTGTCAACGGAAACAAGTTCCCTGCTATCCGTGACCATCTCTGTCGAAATGTCTCACAAGTGTACAATGACCTGGATATCGCGTATGTATTCACGACGGAGGTGGCATTGCGGTCCTTGATCCCTTCTTTCAGCTTCGATAGCTTTCCGGACGACACTGAAACAGATCCAGAGGCATGTACGTGCGGGTTTGGTCCTGAAATCTTCCCAATCACGACCATTTCCAAATAGACAAAGCAGCCATCGACAAGTTCAACCCTGGGGATGCTGTTGTCATTTTCACTCCGGATAGTAAGTGTCCTGTGCGTACGTGTGGGTCGCCCGTCCGTAGATCCTAGATTTCAAAAGATACCCACTATGCCATTGCTCGTTATGCGATCGAACATGGTCTGCACGTCCTTGTCACGAAGCCAGCCACCCAGTTACTTTCTCACCACTTGGATTTGATTGACTTGTCAAGGAAGCACAACGTTATTTGCTTTGTAGAGCATCACAAGAGGTTTGTCCAACCCCCCCCCTTTCCCATCATGAAGCCTTGCCCGTGAAAATGACCATCTTGCATCTTAGATACGACCCTGTCTACAGCGATGCAAGGGCCCGTGCAAGAACACTTGGCGAGTTCAACTTCTTCAATGCGTGGATGAGTCAACCCAAGAGCCAGCTGGAGACCTTCCGGGCGTGGGCAGGCAAGGATTCCGATATCAGGTAGGCGCAGTGGAGCTGGGGCCATGAGGCGTGCTCTCCTCACGAAAACGGCAGCTATTATCTATCATCACACCATATCGATATCTGTTGTTGGATTTTGCAAGACAAGGCCGTTCCCACTCGTGTCGTCGCAAGCGCTGCTACGGGGATAGCCACGAGCGAACCTTACAACTGCGCACAAGAGACAGAGGACACCATCACGCTTCTTGTGGACTGGCAATCCGTCACTAGTCCAAAGCACAAGGGTACCGCTATCTACACCGCCTCATGGACCGCACCCCTGAGGTCTGGTGTTCACTCCGCCCAACATTGGTACTACATGGCCGAAAAGGTCAGTCTTATCTCCCCCTCTCTCTTCAAAATTTCTCATCGACAACTATTAATTCATAGGGTGACATCAACATTGACCAGGCGCACAGGGGATACGACGTCACCGTCGACGACACCGGAAAGACTTGGTATAATCCGTTCTAGTGCGTGAACCCCCTCGATCATATCTGCGTCAAAGTGGAGTTATGCTCACAATCAGACTTGTTCTGTTCTTCCACTCTCGGTTTGGTTTGTTTATCCAGTATGAAATACTCACCGTCCGAAAGCGGCCACTTTGACGGCCAGCGGGGATATGGTTATATTTCCATTGAGAAGTTCGTTGACGCCGCGCGCAGTGTGAATGCGGGTATTGCCAAGCCAAGCGATTTTGATGCGCAGGGCTTGCCTACCATCACGAATACAGTCTTAACCACCGCGATACTCAACGCCGGGCGTATTAGTTTAGATGAGAAAAGGCCTGTGGGCATTACCAAAGATGGTGTGAGGTGGATTCTGCACTGAGGTGGGATGGAAAGGATCATGCACATGCATTATGTATGTATGAGCCGTTTGCTCCGCCCTGTGTTTCCGCGTAAGGGATCTATTGAGATCCATCGAATATAAATATAAATATCACTTTATCGAATGAGATTTTCTGTTGTGGCCCTGGTTGAGATCGGACGGACCACTCGCGTTCCCGACATGGTCCCAGGCGATGACCTCGCACATGCGTGCGGTCCAGGGTCAGGGCCAATAATACAAACGTCGCTACGTTCGTTGCTGGAGCAAAGATCCGCATGTTGTGTGGAATAATGAACATGCTGGAACTACCGCGCCTTTGAAAACACCGGGCGCCTCAGAGACACTTGTTTGACAGTTGCTAACCGAACTTTCGCACCTCGGCAATATTTAATATCAGTGCGGCGTGGCAGATAAATCAGATATCCGACATGCTGTGTCTTCGGCGGCCGACAAGGGCGTGACTTCTGACATCGGACCTTATCGCATAAGGCACACCACCACGAGACACTGTTCAAGATCCCTTGTTATTGTAAAAAGACATTGCACGAGATGAGGCCCGTCAGGCCGCTACGAGTGTGAATAACCCTATGTGCAAAGGGATGACAGGGCGATATTAGTGCACAAACGGGAAGATGGAAGTGATGGGAGGGATTGTTCAGGTGACTGTAAGATCAAAGACGACAGAAAAATGAATTTGATGTGGGGATAAAGCCGCCATGCGATGCAGGAAATAGTCGACGGCCGAGAAAAGGTGGGACGAGGGTTAAAGTGAAGGAATAAGATAAAAGGGAATGGGACACTAAGGAAAGAATGTAGACTGTCGACCTCACCGCTTGAGGAACTAGAAAGAGAGGAAGTACTATGCGCAATGAGAATGAGGGTTTGCATAGGGAGGACCACGGGAAAAAAAGTTTAACGATGGGAAGGATGTGCGCCAATAGAACCACAAAGCCTACACCAATGAGAGATATGGATGTGTCCGGCTGGCAATCCGCTAAGTATACAATATAGACAGAAATAGTCAATATATACCCGGAGAGTGTTTGCGAAGCCAACATCTTCTCACGCGAGGGAAGGGGGAGCAGGCTCTGCGCTTTCGATGCGTTGTAGTGATGACAGATGTGAAAAATACGAGGCAGTGCGACGAGAGAATGCATGGGATGATGAAGCTTGCGGAGACAGAATTGCACGGGTTGATGTTGTCGACGACGTGTATGGGATGGTGATACATTTTATTGAGGTGAGGAATGCGGATGAGAATAGAAGGGTACTAAGACCACGCGCTATGTGGCTGAGGTAGCGGCAAAATGAATGGAGTTGCAACTCTTTGATATCTATGAGACCATCGCTCGTGGTGACACGTTGAGATTGTGTAGAGCTTGCCGGCCAAACTGGACAAAGTCGTGGGGAAGGAACTGATCTGGAGGATTCTCAGCATGCTTATTTGTCACAGGTTCGAACTTTGGGGATGAGAAATTCTCCTTGTCTTCATCGGACAGGGCAGAGCTCGAGAAGGGGTCACTCGAGAAGTAAGGACTCGTAGGGGTGATGGGCATGTCGTCAGAGAGATCAGACGCCGTCGTCGTCGCACTCATTGGGGTACCTACGACCGAATTGGATGGCCGTACGGGTGTCATGGGCAGAGGAAGAACGACGTGTCGGACAAAGCGACCGCCTTGAAGGTAATGCTGAACCACGAAGGTTGCCGCTTTCGAGTAAAATGCATACGAGTACTTCTTGATGAGTGTCTCGGACAGATCATTGACATGCTTGGCCAAACGGTTGTCAAGGTGCTCGACAATCTGCAAGCACTCTTCCGTCTCTTCAAATACTCTTCGCCCTTTCCCACAGAGGAATCTCGCCAGTGTCAAAGAGCCGAGTGCAATAGAGGATGCCGGAAACTTGACGAATTCGCGATAGAAAAGGGTGATCTCCATCAAGAACCTCGCGACGTGTTGTACCTTTGGTTCTTCAACGGACGGGACACAACACATCATCCGGAGCCAAGCTTCTGCGGTCGGGTGACCCAAAGTCCATTGAATTGTGGCAAGGACGTGTCCCTCCATTTGGATGAATGCCGACTCATCGTAGGTATCACGGCAATAGTGAACGAGCTCCTGGACAGTTGGTACTCTCTCCTTTGCATCTTCGAACTTGGCAGCAATCCAGAGGGCAGCGCATCCGACAAGCTGATAGTGTTTGATGTACACAATCCGACGGGAAACATAGCGATCGACAATGTTCAGAGTGAGGTACAAAGTTTCGGGGCGGAGGCGGAACGTGAAGTGGAGCTCGACGAGAAACTCGACGAGGCAAGGACGCATGTGCCACTTGATTTCGGGTTGCTGGTCCATTGATGAAGTCGTTCCCATCGTGTACCTCTGGGGAGTGGAGAAGGTAGATGAGAGAGGATAAAGTCGGCGAGATAAGGACAACGCACCTCCATCTCGAACATGTAGTACCGGATATCCTCACGATACTCATCTTCTAATAGGATGCCTTCTCTGCGCAAGGCAGCCAGCTGTAGCTCACGCCGCCGCTGAAGTACGGACTCCATCTTAGCCGCTCGGGGGGAGGGACGGTGGGCAACGGCAGCAGCGGCAACCACAGAAAGCGTGAGAGGAGATTGAGATTTTTGGGACTTGGTGATGCCATATGGAGACGGGCGCTTCTTTGGATAGAGAGGGTTGTTACGAGAATGTCTGGAGGAAACCGAGGTATCTTTCATGCTGAGAGAAGAAAGAGGGATAACGTTTACGGTGGGTGGGATGAAAAGTGGACTAGAGGTGGGCGGGCGATGGGAAAGGATTGGGGTAGAAGAGTCCAAGTTAGCACAGGTTGAGATAGACATGATGGGGAGGAGAGAATGGGTTGGAATGTATCGAGCCGTTTTAAAGGAAGGAGATGCCATCCGATCGAGGGGACTCACCTGGGACAAGTGTGGACAGAGCAGGGGAATGCTGGAAATGAAGAAAGTCGTGAGCCGTGCGTGGTCGTGAAGGAGAACGAGGAGAAGAGAAGGGGAAAAAAAAAAGATGACAAGATGGATGGAGGAGAAGAATATAAGGGATTTTGTGACCGAACACGGGCCAACGGCCAACCACCGCCACAGACTCTCCTCGGCGACAATCCGCATCCGCATCCGCATCTTCATTCGTTCATTCGTTCGCTGATACCCGGCAATCATCAGCAGATGGGCGTCTTTAATTATTTCCAATTCCGCTAACAGCTCACACGCCCCACGTTTTTCGACGTCGAGCCACTTTTCATGTCATGTCCAATCTGGCTTACCTCTACTTTACTCTGCTTATCTCTAGACGCCGTCAGTCATCTCCTCATTCTTCCAACTGCCACCATCACTCACCAAGGACGACGTCTTCCGACTTCCTTCTGCAACAACAACCCCCCCGCGGAAATAAAAAAAAAAGGTTCATGATTAGTCTTGACCTCGGCACACGACGAAACCAGATGCGTACGTAGATCCCGCGCAAGAGGCGAGTCTTTTACGGTGGCGATATTTGTGGGGCGGAGAGGGGAACGAGTGGGTGATACGCAACCTGGCGAAGTTGTGCTGGCCGCCGAGCTAGGCGGTTGGGGGTATGGTGGGTGCTGGGTGAGCTTGAAATGCAAAAAAGAGTGGACTGGGGTCGATCAAGGAAGGACTGTGTGCGTTCTGCCAGATGCAATGTTGGAAGCTACCTGCGAAAGAAGGACCTAGCAATAAGCTAGGCTTTCACAAGGCAGACCTCGAGCCAGAGTTATGAGCAGGAGACGTATGGTTTTTATGAGACAGTGTGCAGAGAGGGGGTGGTAGTCGATGTCGCGGATACGGCCTTTGCAGAAGGGATGAGACTGCAAAGCAAAAGAGATGTGCGTATCTGCGAGACGCCCTCTCCTGTTATTTTTTTTTTTTTTCCGTATGTGTCCGTTCGGTGATATTAACTCCCGTTTACGGTGAGAACGCGTACCACGTTGTCCTGCCTGCAGGCAGCCTTGTCAATGATTCGCCCAGCGGAAACCCATATATGATCCTTATGTAAGGTTACTGTATTATTGTTTTCCGTCTTCCCTCCGCGTCTTTGACACACATCCACACAAGACCTTCTAATCTTGAGTACCCCATCCCTCCATCTACAGTACCACCTTCTCCTAACACTCCTTTTCTCCTTGTATATAGAAGGAGCTCACCCTTTTTACCCGTACTCGGTGATGTTTCAATCAACCCAGCGGCTCGCTTATTGGCGGTTCAGGGACATATAGCGCCCTGCTTAACGCTCAACGCATCGATAACAGGGCGCTAAACCCCTTCAGAGGGGCCGCACGTAAACATGGACCGTCTCGCTGTTGTGTCCACCGGTCCTGGTCCATCCTTTATTCCACCTTTTTTTCTCACAAAGGCGCACCTTCCATCAGTCACTTGTTATCAAGTGGACCTATCACGGAAAGACCCGATTGACCCTCGCACGACAAGCACCATTCCTTCTGTTTTGACAGGCTCCCAACTTCCTAGTGTCGCGTGTTTTATATCATGATACTAATCTTGACCATCCACCCCAACCCCACCCCTACGTCCCGAGTAAGAGACATAATTTCTCCTGGGCGCTACGCCGTCCCCGACCTGCGGGTCTTCCCTTGACAGTGGAATGTCAATTCCGCGGATAACCTCTTTGCAAATTGTGTCTCGTGGGTGGTTACGAACAGCAGCGCACGCGCCCTCGCTCCAAGGAATGGATGCAGGCACGCCGGCCTCGAAGCGTTGTATGTTCCCGGATTAGAACAGCCCATTCGGGCCCGGGAACCAATAGCCCGGTGGCCGTACCGGTGGCTGCAAAGCAAGCCCATCTAGTTAGCCCAACTTCGTTAGTGGTGCAGCTTAGCCTTTGGGCACCGGCTAACATAGTATAATCCATACTGCTAATGAAATCACGTTCACGTTTTTATCCATGATGGAACAACGTCAATAATATCATTTACAGCATAATGCGGTTTTTTAAGTCGTTGGCGTCCGCGTCCACTTGCGACCGCGGAGAGGACGAGATGCAAGGCGAGAGAAGACTAATTTACGGTCACCATCAAGATGAGCTCGACAGACCGGCGCGGTGAAAAGTCTCCTTAATGCCGGTATCAAATATCCTTATATGGTAACTCGAAAGTCGACCAAATTGCTTTCATTTCATTTGAACATTTGAACTGAACTGAACACGGCCCAGGACTAATGACGTCATCGCGTGATTGCATGATCGCAATGGTTTTTGTTTTTACAGGCGGGCCGCGCGCAAGGCAAACCCGGGGAAGGGGAAGGGAAGGAAAGGTGATTATGTATCAAGACGAAAAAGTTCAAAGTGTGGCAAAAGCGGAGTGCAAATGCAGATGCAGATGCAGATGCAGATGTGGCGGTGGCGGGTGCCGGGGTGCCGGTGCCGAGATTGGCACCTTAGTCACGGGGCGCACCACCATGCATGAGAAGCGCCATCAAATCCTGTGCTGGTTGTGAATTACCCCCAGGGCTTGCTTGCATGTGTGGTGGAACGAGGTGAGAAATGGCTTGCGGATGTGCTTGTTGGTGTATGTGTGATTGCTGCCTCATCGCAGCGTGCGGGACCTGCATGGAGAGCGTGTTCTGTTGGGGGAATCCTCCGCCCGGTCCTCTCAGCCCCGTCCCAATGCCATTATTTAATCCAACGAGCTGTGCTTGCGTGGGGCCCCGCATGTCTAACTTGTTAGCATGCAAGAGAGATCCCACATGCCCGGTATCAATGGTGCTTTGGATGTTAGGGGATACTCCGGGAGGACCACGTACTTGGGGACCTGCTGGATAACCAGCACCACTGTTTGAGAAGTTATACGCGGGCTGACCAGGTCCGGTAATCTGCAAATGAGGAGATGGCACGCTTATTATCGAGCCTAAAAACTGGGATGGATCATGTGGAGGACGTCCTCCAAGATTCGCCAAACCAGGCGGTAATCTTTGCTGTGTGGATGCATGGATGCTTGTAGAATTGGGCGAGGTACCGTTTCGAAATGGCTGCTGCATAGAGAGACCCGGGTTCCGCGGCATGCTGCTCTGGCTGGGGTACATAGAGGGAAGAGGGGCATTGTACATCTGGTCCACAGCTCGTTGGTTTACCATTCGCTGCTGAACATTGAACGCGCTGATATCGTCGACTTGATCCTGAAACATTCCACTCTCTCGTCGCGATGGGAGCGTCGAACGCAGACCAGGAACCAATCCATCAGGAACGAAGTTACGATCGTCCAGGCGGTTGTCATACACGATGTCCCGCATTGTAGGGGCCAGCTGAGACTGCCGCGTCGAAATAGTCGCGTGCTGTTGAACAAAAGGCGTTTGGCCATACCCGGAAGGTTGGATGTGAGGACTTGGTTGAGCAGGGCGCTGTCCCTAATGAACATTGGGGCATCGGGCAGAGACCTGAACAAAAGTAACTAACCTGTGTCGAATTTTGTAACATCGCAAAAAGGTCTTCCATGGTCCTACTTTCGGGGTTATGTGGATACGGTTCCACACCAACGCTTTGCTGTCGTTGGTAGGGAAGTATATGAGTAACGGAACTCAAGTCCTCAGCCGGGGGTGCGGCAAGTGGCTCCCGAGATTTGCCATCAAAAAATTTTGCAAAGCGGCTGCCCTTTTGTTGAGGGAAGGGAGAGCCTCCGTGACCTCTTTCACGACTACCGGAGTCGAACGAAGGACTCTGACTGTTCGGAATGTTAGAGTGAGGACCAAGTGGGTTGGGAGGACCGATCTCAGAATAGGCAACCAAGTCGGGGGATGTACCATAAGTCATACGATCGCCAAAAGGAACAAGGGATTGTCGCCGAAGAATTTCAGACTGCACGTACGTGCTGCTCTCGTTCGAAAGAACCGGTTGTCGAGCATTCATGAGGTTGGAGAAACCTGGAGGAAGACCACTAGTAATCAAACTACCATCTGCAGTGTCTGCATTTAATGCGTCCATGTCCAGACCCCGCTGAGGTCCATTCACTGAAGATTGCGGTGGAGGTGGAGTGCCAAGGCTCGATGTAGACATGGGGAAGGCGATCGGCTGGTCAGAGGAGATCGTGGTCGCTGTTGCGGCGGATGGCGTACGCGAGCCGAACGCAAGTAGTCGAGAACCGGAAGGAGGATTGAATTGGGATGGCATCGGAGATTTGATGGAGGAAGTAGATTGTCTCTCCAATTGGACCTGCAGGGCTGGACTTTCGGACGTAGATGGGTTAGGAAAGAAGCGAGAACCAGGAACCCGTGGCGATTCCATGGATGGGGTGGATGGCTTCGTTGATGGAGCTGTGGAGGGTGCCAAAGCCTCCACCAGAGGCGACGAGGCAAAGCTTGGAATGGATTGACCCTCTGAGTGGGACGTTGGAAATTTCTGGGCCAATGGAGCTACATCATGAATGATAAATTCGGATACTCGGGAGTAGTATACACTAGCCACTCACTAGAATCAACCCCAGGACCAAAATGCGCGATGGCAGGATCGTTCACAGAACCCTTGAGAGACGTTGTCCTATTCTTCTCCTCCTCGCGCTTGATCATCAATTTGAAGAGTTGTATTTCATCTAGCGGAGGCTCCGTAGCTGGTGTGTCCTGTGTCTCGGTTGTCTTCGCACTTCCAGTAGGTTCAGTGTCGCCACTTATTCTCAACGCTTCAGATTCTCGTTCCTTGCGCTCTTTCTCCTTCATGCCCAGTTTCCAAGCCTGAATGCTGTCCAGCTCCCCATTTTCGGCCTTGCCACCAAGAATGCCTGGCCCGGGTTCACTGGGGATGTAAGCCTCCATCCAAGCAGGCTCTTTTTCCTCGGCACGAACCCTTGAATCCTTGCGCTCGTCACGGTCCTCGTCTCGGCTATGGCCACGCTTGTCTCGCCCATTCGGTCGCTTGGATCGTGAATCACGTTCATCCGGAGCCCAGCGGTCGCGGTCACGATCACGCGGGCGGTCTGCATCCCAATTTGAGTCTCGTTCGCTGACCCGGGAACCACGCTCCTTCTCGCGTTCCTTGTCTCTGTATTCCTTGTCACGGAGTTCGCGGCGGGCTGCCAAACGCTCGTCTCGCCTTCCGTCGTCTCTCCAACGCCGTGGATCATCGTTATTGTCTCGCTCAACATCCCGGTCACGGCGAATGTGGTCATCTCTACGATCATCTCTCCTTCGATGCTCGTCTCGATCTCTGTCGCGATCTCTGTCCAATTCCCGGTCCCGTCGAGGGAGCGAGGGGTCGCGTCGTTGCCGTGACGAGTCTCGTGCTCGTGATCGTGGACGTTCACGGTCTTCACGCTCGCGGCGCAAACCGTCAGAACCTACAGGACGCGGTAAGGGTCCATATGTTCAGAGTGATACAGTGTGAAGCCTGGACTTACGTTCTTCCCGACCTGCATGTGCATATGAGCGCACGTGCTTCGCAAAAGGGCAGTGTAGCTTACCTCTTCTCCAATCTTCACTCGCTTCACCAGCTTTCCTTCTAGAAGAGTCCCTTCCATCGGATCGGCGAGTTGCGCCTGAGCTGAGGTTGCCCTGAGAGGAGAGCCGACCCGTGTTCCCTACTGGATGGGAACTGGAATCCCGCTCTCTCGTCCGCAGACGAGCGCCAGTGGACTCTGAGAGGCGATCCCGGTCGTACTTGTCAGAAAGCTAAGGATTGAATTAGATGGAGATCAAAGCGGAAGCTACGAGCTCACACTGCGAAGTCGCTCCTGGCCTTCCTTATCCCGGAGGTCACGTTCACGGTCACGGTCTGCATCTTTGTCCTTTTCGCGCTCGCTGGCGCGAATAGACTGGTGCTTGAAATTCCCCATTTGCGAGGGCTGAGTCAACGTTGACCGGAAGGTGGCACGCGGGGGGAGATCCGCTAAGAGAGCTGTGAGTACCTAACGAGACGTACAAGGCAGTGAGTGATGGTGACTCGCACCAGCATCTTCTTGATCACGTCGAAAGCTAAGATATATAGATGAGAATGATATGGTAGGAAATCACGTTCCAAAGCACGACATACCGTTTGTCCCTTGCTCCTGAGGAGGCCGCCGAAGTATCAGAGTCCTTTTTCGCGGCATTTTGTTCGTTCCAGTCTCTGAGAGATGATATAACCCAGGGACCGTGGAGGATGTAGACAGGAATGCATACCCGAACCAATCTTTAAAATAGGGCATTCCCTGGGGTGGAGAAACAAGCGGTGACTTGTAGAGAAAGAGAATTTGGGCCTGAGAATACGATACGAAAGGACGAATGGAGGGAGGTGAGTTGTCGGATGAGGTGGTGTCTGTGACGGCAGAGGAAGACAAGGCGACATTTTGCATTGCATTTACTAGAATATCGGGAGAAGTGTGCAGAGAGTTTGAATCTGAGGACATTGTAAGCGGTAGTCGTCCCCACCGGACGAAGTGAAAAGATGAAGTGAGCAGAGCGGCGAGCCCCAAGCGGGCCTTGAATGCTCTCCCTCAGGCACTTTATTCTGAAGCAACAGGTCTTGTCTTTGTATCGCATGGCCATTCGTGCCTCTACAGGTGACTTTTGTTCCTCTTTTCATCTTCCTGGCCACCCCCGACGTCCATGCCCCAGCCATTCCCGACGTCGCGACCCGAAAAGAGACCATCGAGTGGATACGGGCCGAATTCGAAAGGAACAAGAACATAACAGATTTGGTATATCTAAAATCCCTTTTCTTCTCTCGCGTTTCTCATCACCTTCTTCACAGGACCTCATAGAGGACAAGTTGAGAGCTGGTCGTCGGGAGCTCGAACAGGTTCTACCTTATCGTTTACAACGCCGCCCTCCACCGTGAGCTTTGCCTATTTTGGTAATTTATATAATCACTACGATGTCATCCCCCGTGAAGTGAATAGATCTGATCTGTTCGTCTGTTCGTTGAAACTTGACTGCGGATGGTCTTTCGCATTAGTGTGAATCTCACTCCGGCCCGTTGAGAACGACTGCGCGACTGCGCACCCCGTTGCAGCGCCGTTATCTGCCTTCCGATCGAGACCATCGACTTCCCCTTCTATGCGTCTTTGGGCGCTCGAGAGTGTCCTTATATTGTGCACATCTCCCTAGGATCTTCGTACTTGGCTTCTTCCCACCTTTGCGCTGTGAGTTCGTCAATCAACTATCTGCTCCTCTCTTAGCCTCAATCTAGTCTCAACTCTACGCATAGGATGGACCTTTTCTTTTACGATCTATCTTTCCGGGCCACTTCTGTCGACGTTGAACGGGCCTTTGCGAAAATACTTCACAGTCCACGCTATCTTTCCCCATCACAACAGCCATGGAATTTTCGCGTGTATCTTTTCCCACCAAAAAAGAAGAATCAACCGGGACAGGCCCATAGAGGATGTGGGACAGTGACTCTCCCTCAAGCATCCCTTGGGGAACGTCTACTTCGCGACGTTCCAAGCCTTGCTTCTTTATCGGTCGCAGGAAGAAAAATCAAAGTCAAACGCAGCACGGGGGAAGCCCCTGGTGATGCTGTTATAGACAGGCTTCGTCGCGAACCCTACGTATTACCAGAGTCCCGGGAGCGTCGGGCGGTCATCCATGAAACGTTCCTCCAAAACACAGTGAGGATACATACCCTTCAGCTGGGGTGGGAGACACGAAATGGGATCTACTCCGTTGAGTGGGAGAAATCTTTCCAAGGGGATTGTCATCTGGCTTTCAGTGACACAAAGAGGGAGATGCGAATACGGTTCATGGATCAACAGGACACCGTTCGTTCTATTAGCATCCCCTAGTCCCAGATTAGTTGGTCCGCGACTGAGTACAGGGTCGAAGGTCACCCAACCATCACCCTCAACCTATACTCGTCCCCCATCTTCGACGTCGAGAGCTCCGGCCAAACCCGAGTCCAATCTTTCCTAAGATCACGTCCAACCTCTCCCGAGAAACGTCAGCGAGTGTTGGCGCTTTTCCCCGATGATCCTAACTTCATCCGCGTTCTTCCTTTCGCCACATTGTGCATCCGCCTCCTTTGCCACAATGCTGCAGATTTGAAAGTATTTAAAGACCTTTGCAAGACTGCACGTCTTTCGGCGCTTAACAACTTCGCGTATCATGCGGAGCATTTGGAGCTATTCTCGGAGAACAAGCTAGAGCAGTATCGTCAGTGGGTAATGACACTCGATTGGCCCGTCGCCTTCCAACTCGAAGCCCTACTTCGAGGGCGTCTTGCAGATGCAAAGGAAATCCTTTCTATTCGTGGTATCGTCGATGATATGGTGGCTCGCAAAGGAATTGGTTACACAGCCAACTTTTTGTGTTCCGTGGTCACGGACGTGGCCTTTGAGGTCCAAGATCAAGACGAAGGGGCATTCAAAGCAAGTATAGGGCGCTACGCGAGGGACTTTTCCTGGTCACCGTCACCACACCCGCGGGACCCGAGGGACGGCGCCTTCGATTGTCTCCATGTCTCTATTTCCCCAACGTCAATGAAGCTTAGTGGGCCATTTCCAGAGCGATCCAACCGTGTCATCCGCACATACGCAGACAATCACGACGCTTTCATACGGGTCAGCTTCGTAGAGGAGACTGATCTACAGTATCGGCACGATCGTGATTTTGATGGGCCAGCATTCATACGCAGATGGGTTTCACCCATTTTACGAGATGGGCTGACCATTGCCGGCCGACGGTTCTGCTTCCTGGCATATTCTCTATCAGCTCTGAAGACACACACCGTATGGTTTGTGAGAGAAAAGTTCACCAATCCTCACGGCGAAGAGATTTCTGCGGCCACAATCATTGAGCGTCTCGGCAAATTTGAAGGTCTCGAATATGATAGTATGTTAATTAACTGCCCTGCACGCTATGCAGCGAGGATATCCCAAGCATTCACAACGACGGAGTCAACTGTTTCTGTCCCCGTCGAGGAAATTCTCATTCAGGACGATATAAAGCGAGGCCAATACTGCTTCACGGATGGTGTAGGGAGCATCTCCCCGAAACTTGCCCGGAAGATCTGGAGGGCGTTGCAAAAAAGGGGCTCGCGTTCGACACGCAGGGCAATCACGTATCCTCGAGCCTTTCAGATTCGTCTCGTAGGGGCAAAAGGCATGCTAAGCGTGGATCCTAGGTTATCGGGCGACGTAGTACTCCGGCATTCAATGATCAAGTTTGACGCACCGCATTCTACGGATATAGAAATTGCTCAGGCCTTTGTCCGTCCAAGCAAGTACTATCTGAACCGTCCGTTAATCATGGTACTCGAGGGTCTAGGGATCCCTTACGAAATTTTCAAGAAATTGCAGGACGAAGCGGTTCAGGATATCAATGACGCCGGAACGTCCCTGGAGAAGGCTGCCAGTACCCTCGACCAGTTCGGTCTTGCTGCCTCTTACCGCTTACACTCAACCCTGCTTCATCTGGCCAAGCTTGGCATCTTCCCTACAGACCTGGATGACTTCTATCACCAAATGTTGGCATTTTCCATCCATCATATTCTACGGGATCTGAAGCATTATGCACGGATTCCTGTCAAAGATGGGTACACGTTAGTCGGCGTCGCGGATACATCCTACTACCTACGGGAAGGCGAAGTCTTTGCTTGTGCCACCGTACAAGAGACCAACTCAATCCACTATCTTGAAGGACCTGTACTCGTTTGCAGATCCCCTATTATCCATCCAGGTGACGTGCAAGTGGTCCATGCAATTGGGAAACCTCCTCCAGGTTCGCCATTTGCAACAGAACCTCTTATGAACACTATAGTTTTCTCTGTGAATGGTACCACACTTGTTTTGAATTTAACAAGTAGTCATTCACATCCATTTTGTGCAGGTAGCAGACCTTTACCGTCTTGTTTGGGTGGCGGCGACTTAGATGGAGACGTTTACAATGTAACGTGGCTCAGGGATCTTCATCCGACACAAAACCAAACCCCGGCGGCATATGACCCTGCCCCAAAGAAATTACTTGATCGGCCAAGCACCATGGACGATGTGGCTGATTTCGTGGCTGATTATATCAATAGCGATGTAAGTGTGTCTTCCGGCGTCTTTGCGTGTTTTCCTGCCCTAATATCGACAAATCGTAGATTCTGGGCATGGTGGCGATCAACTGGTTGTTGATAGCCGATCTGAACAATATCTTCCACCCTGACTGTATCAAGTTGTGTCAGATACACAGTAATGCAGTCGACTTCGTAAAGAGTGGAACCCCGGTGGATCCGACCACCGTGCCTAAACCCGCATCTCAAATCAAGCCAGACTGGCATGCACCCGAAACCGTCGATGTGGATGCCTCACCCAACTTTTATCAGAGTAAAAAGGCCATTGGAGAGCTCTTCCGAGCCATCGATTTGCCCGAAGTACAAATTCGCGATAGTGCGGTTGCGGCACGTCGACGAAGGCAGCATGTCCGCGACGATGCATCCGAAACCGATTTGGATGAACTCTTTGCAGCTCTCTGTATTGGGGACAGGCAACACGACCGCTTGGAATTGGCAGTAAAAGGTCGTGTAGCCAAATTCATCGAAGTGGACCCTCACAGCCAGTTTGTGAACCTCGCTGTTGAGTCTTTGGACCGATACGCAAAGGCATTGCAGGGCATATGCGCAACCAATGCCCTCCAACGTCACAAATCGGCCATGTTACGTGAAGAAGAAGCTGTGATTGGCACGATCGTAGCCAAGTGTTCTCAACGACGCAGGAGAAAGGATGCTATGGCACAATTGCGAGAACAGACCGGTTATCTCGTCAAAGCTGTCCGAGAAGAGTTGTCGGGCGATGATGATAGCTCTCAAAAGGATTGGCTGGCGACAGCATGGGCGGCATGGAGGGTATCGCGGCAACTCAAAGATCGGTTTGGGGCACATAGTTTTGGATGGATCGCTCTGGGTGAGGTATTTGATGCTATAAAAGCCATCGAGCAGGAGGAAATCGGCAGCTCCAGGAGATAAATTGACTTGTAACATATAGTGATCTCAATATACCTATACGGCGCGCTTTTTAGAGAGGCAAAGCTAGTATTGGTCCAATAAAGATATCGTGCGTATGCGCACAACACTTCGCGAGAGGACATTACGTACAAAAACAGCTATGCCTGATTTCGCAAGACTGCAGAATAATTCAGATTATTAGCAGGTTGATCGACCGTAGGATGGGATGAGAACGATACCTAGGATTACAGAATCACCACTGAATAACGTTAGAAAAAGATTGTGACCAGAACGACCAGAACGCTGAGACTTACCGCAGAAACATCTTGCTTATAAACCGGTCTTTGTTGACAGGCTTTTTGCCCTTGCCTTTCGGGATCTCCGTCCACATCTGAGAGAGGGTTTTTCCTACTAACAGATCAACAGCATAGTATTGCTTACCTCCTTCACATTTTCCAAGACCTAGGACGAGAGTTTAGTCGCTGAGAAAGATATGCGCGAAAGAACAAACCATGTTGCTGTGCCTATCGAAAGCCTTGACACGCGCCAGTAATTTTTTGTTGTTCCGCAGGGCAATAAGAACCTGTGCGTGGTTCCTCACGGCTTGTTGAAGGACAGACAAGGGTCCTTGGCTGATCTCGTGCTCTTCCAACTGGCGCAGCTGGGCCTCGTCCAGTTCGGACTTGGGAACGTGAACATATTGACTGTAATCGATTGAATTATTTTTTTCCCATGTGGCGGGAGAGGAGAGAGAGACCCACCTCATCGTGGTTGAAGTGGTAAGAGTCAAATGATAGCACACGTGTTGTTGTTGTACAACGTGCAGCGCTGTAGTTGAGCGCGATGGCGATGAGATGCGGCGGGGACGGGCCGGGACGGTGAAATTTCTCTGACGATTTGGCGCGGGTGCACCCCGTTGCTCAAACTCCAGACGACATGGGGCGTTTGCGACAAAAGGGTAAGGCTGGGGCTGCAAAAGCCTACATTACACGGTCTATGGCAGTAAAGAAGCTCCAATGCTCCCTCGCAGATTTTCGCCGGTTATGCATATTGAAAGGTGCACTGACGTTTTTCATTTGCACTCTGGACAACTGCCCATTCATCTTGCCGTTCAGGTATTTTCCCTCGTGAACCGCGTCACAGAAAACGTGCCAACAAAGGGTCTTCGGCGCCTACGTCCTTCTATTATACGAAGGATATTGCGTATCTTGCGCATGAACCGGTTCTGAAGAAACTACGGGAGCACAAGGCCTTCGCGAAGAAACTCGCACGAGCATTGGGGAGGGGAGAGTGGAGTAGTGCAAAAAGTCTAGAAGAGAATAGGCCAGTTTATCGCTTAGACCACATCATCAAGGAGAGGTGAGCGTTCAACGGTCTGACATCCCGACTATCCACAGGTTCATCCTTTTTCAGGTATCCTACTTTCACCGATGCCGTTCGCGACATCGATGATGCGTTGTGCATGACCTTTCTATTCGCCTCACTCCCTTCAAATGATCGCATATCCTCCTCCTTGGTAACGAATTGCTCTCGCCTGGCTGCTGAATGGCAACTATATGTCATGCGGACACGTTCACTTCGAAAAGTATTCCTTTCGATCAAAGGTGTTTACTATCAAGCAGAGATCATGGATCAGCCGGTGACCTGGCTCATTCCTTATCAATTCACCCAAAGTGTGAGCTCATTCCGTATTTCCTTTTATCCGGCGGATAACGCAGTACACAGATACCTTCGGATGTCGATGTCCGCGTGATGCTCACATTCTTGGAGCTTTATCAAACCCTCCTGGGGTTCGTCCTTTTCAAGCTATATGCGGACATCGGTCTTGTTTATCCCCCACCCTTGGACTCGAATAAGCAGGATTCCGGGGCAGGAATTGGTGCTTTCAGCCTTGAAGAGAGCAAACGTGGCGACTTGCTTTCTACCTTACAACCGGCAAGCATTGAACAAGGCCACGGCACGACAGTCTCCAGTAAGGCCGTCCGGAAGACGATCAAGGCTCTCACTGGATCTAATGTTTCAGACGGAGGCCCTGAAGATGACATTGTCTTGCATGCTAATGGAGGCGATCAAGATGAGAAATTTGTTCTGAGGCTCTCAGCATCAAATTCCGAGGACATAGCTGACCTTCCAACCCTCCAATCCTTGTCATCACATCCACAATTGCGTGTTACCAACCTTTTTTCAACATATACGTTTTTCCTGTCACGAGAGACAGCCCGACCTATCTTCGAGTTCATTGTGCGTTGCTTTGGTGGCCGAATCGGTTGGCCTAGCACCTATGGGAGCGGATCTCCTTTCGATGAGACAGAGGACTCCATCACTCATGTCATAGTCGACCGCCCGTTGATTCGACGACCCCAGGAGACGGGGGCCGAGTTGAGCCGTAGACAGCGGCGAAAGTACGTCCAACCACAGTGGATTGTCGATTGTATCAACTGTGGAAAGATTATACCGGAAGAACCATATTTGCAGGGCAAGACTCTACCCCCTCACCTCAGTCCTTTCGGCGACCGGGAGGGTGCCTACGACCCGAGGGCTAGTACTGCCGTCGATTCCGCTGTGGATGATACAGAAGACGAGAATGGAATTACGGAAGTGGACGAACCTGACAGTGACAACAGCAAGACTGAAAACCTTATGAATGAGCCACTGGTCGCCGCGATGGAGGCTGCTCATTCTGACGCAGCTGCTATGCGAGCCGCGGAACTGCAAGCCGAGGTCGCCGGAATGGACTACGGCACTTTTGAGAGAAATCTGTCCAAGTCACATAAGGTGGCGCAACTGCATGAACCAATGGGTGGAGGGGAAGACATGAACAAGATGTTGTTGAGTAACAAGCAACGCAAGCTGTATGAGAAGATCAAGTACAGCGAGCGAAAGCGACAGGCTGAGGCAGGTTCTACAATATTGGGGTATAAAGGTTACGTGGCTAACTGTTCTGGCGCTTTATAGAATGCCAAACTAGAGCAAAGGCGAAAAGAGCTGCGAAAAGCTCAAAAGCGGGAAGGGAAAGGAAGGTAATGCGTGGTGTGTTGTGGGTGGTTGTGGTTTTGTGCCGACTATGTCGAGTTGTAGAATCAGTATTACATAATCCACGTCTACACCTCCGCTCACACTCACACTCACCACACTACGGGACCGAGTGCGAGTGAGTGGGATCGCGGCGCAGCGCATGGTTAAGCTCGGCTGGCCTGTCAAAACTTCCAAGTATCCAGCGCCGCATTCAGACAAAGACTCGTACTCTCCACATCAACATCAGGAGGGAGGTCATGCCCCACCTTCGGCTTTTCCGGCCTCCTCTATGTCTGCCATTCCCACCACCAGCACCACTCAGGGGAATTTTCTCTCCCTACCTCTCTGGAGAAAGCGTCAGGGGCAACAAGCTGTCCCTCCACAGCGTCCGAGCATGTCCGACGCAGACACTGATCGTCTAACTTCGGATTACCAGCCAGAACAACGGACACCTGCTCGCAAGGAGAAGTCACTCCCTCCTACCCCTACTTCCTCCACCGAGGGCGCTTCTGGCACTCATTTATGCCGCATGGACTCACCTCGCGAAAGCCATTCGTGGTCGTCTCCGAGCCGACCAAGTATACAAGCTCCCCAGCCTGCCACGGCATCCACCGCTACGCGGTCGTCGCCATCCCGAGCTAAAGTCGCATTAGCTCAAGCTGCGTTGGCGATTGGCCTTCCTCACAGCATGCCTCAAGCCTCTGCTTCCTCTTCCCGTTCAGATGTCAATTCGATAGCTTTCATGACCATACCCCAGTCCAATCATCACGGTCTTCCACCTTCAAGCATACGACGAACAAAGAGCTTCCAACAGTTAACGCAGAGAAATGGCGGGGATGACGATACACATCCTGGTACAAAAAGACCAAGAAGTCGCGGGATCTCCTTTGGCCGCATAAATGCCCTCGATTCTGATGAGAAGGGAAAGGGCAAAGCCATAGACGATATACCTTCCCATGTAACACCCCCGCGGAAGTCTCTTAGTCGACGGGCATCGTTTTGGAACCGGAAACGCCTCGAGTCTTCGAAGTCGTCTGTTGCACCGCCACCGCCACAGCATCCTCCCAACTCCGTTGACTATTTGTCACACGTATTACCCTCGCTTCCTCCTGTGTCTCCACTTCACTTTGATTCCAACATCTCGTGCTCTTCTCGTTCATCACAGACCGAAGAACGTCCTCCGCCTCCGCCTCCTGGTTTGAGCTCGAGCTGTAACCGTCGCAACCGTCCACTTCCTGCCAGACCTGCAGCCAGTAGTAGTCCTGACCTTTCTCTCCTGCTGTCACAACCTCCTCCTCCTCGCCGACGACGACCTGCCACAGCGGATTCTGTTGCCGATCGTCCCCGCACTCAATCATTCGTTACATCCTCTTCCAGTCATTCCTCCTCCACTTTAACTCACGCACCCTCGCAACACCTGGATATAGGTACATTCCGACCAACTACGCGAGCGCGCTCCCAAACGAACCCGCCGTTTCTCCATCGACTCTCCGCCAACCTTTTTTCTTTCGCGTCTTCCTCATCATCAACCCCTACTAACGGGACTATCGGAACTTATCTTACGCACTCCCCCGGCGCCTCACCCCGCGCTTCAACATCGAAACTAACTCCTCCAAAGCCTCGGATAAACGAGGAGACACCGGCGTCTTATGTGGATCGTTTACTCAATATGGTTAGCAAAGTCGAAGTCGCGTCTGTACTGGCCCATAGGTGCGATTCATTTACGTACCAGATAGGGTCCAGAACTTGATGTTTTATGTCTCAAGCGGAGACAGATTCCACGCTAGCGCTCTGAAAGTGTATATTGATCGCTTTGAATTCAACGGCGATCCATTGGATGTTGCTTTGCGCAAATTACTGATGGACGTGGGGTTACCGCGGGAAACACAGCAAATTGACCGCGTCATGGAAGCGTTTGCAAGCAGGTATCTCGCGTGCAATAGAAACCTGTTTACTTCTAACGGTATGTCCTTGTTCCGTCACAGAATGTGTCGCAAACCTCATCTTCCCCAGATCACCCCTACATCCTTGCTTTCAGCTTGATTATGCTCCACACAGATGCGTTCAACAAATCCAACAAACGAAAGATGACGAAGGCTGACTATATCAGAAATACCAAGCTTCCGGGGATTCACCCGGAGGTCCTGGATGTAAGAGGAAGGCTGGTTGGCTGGTTCCTTGCTTATGCCACTTTTTGTTTCTAGTATTACTACGACAACATCGTGTTCGCCCCCTTCATCTTTGTCGAGGATCCCATAGAAGTGAATCTGCAACGTAATGTGGACAGCGGCCCGTCCCGATTACTGACCGGTATTTCTCCACAACACTCCTTACCGGGAAATGGCAGCACTGTGACCCTTCTAAGCAAGAGCAACAAGATTGATCCATACTACCTGATCGCGAAGGCGAGCAATCTTTAGCGATTGCATACGCGTTTCTGAACGCCTTTTCTTAGAATCTCCTCGGCCCCTTGCGTGTGGACGTTGAAGAATACATTCCCCTCGAAAGCCGTTACTCCCACAAAGGTACTGCCCTGCCACGGGATGAAGAGGACATGCACGAAACGTTTTCCAAAGCTGGTACAATCGAAGTTCGCTCCGCAGATAGGCGCATGTCTACTTCGGTATTCAGCATTGGAAGCCTTTCTACTGCCTATTCCAATCTTCATCAACCGTCGGGCTCTGCATACACTCACCAAGTTTCAGCGCTCAGAGTAGCCAAGGCCGGTTTGCTTTATCGGAAAGACACGACGCTGGACATTGGGAAGCGACCCAAGGCTGGCAAGTGGCGAGTGTGGAGCGTTATCCTCACCAATTCTCAGTTGTTATTTTTCCGGGATCATGCGTGGGCTATCAATTTAGAAGAACAAATGAAATATTGTGACGGGGGAATTTTGGTCCCACCTGTTCCTCTGCTAAAACCGGACGAAGTACTACCGCTGAAGGACGCCATAGCTCTGCATGATCGCTCCGACGACAAGGTTCGATCAGATTTAGTACAATCTATCATTTACTGATCCCAATGCTTGGCAGCATTTCACGTTCCTATTCATATCAGGTGACAAGCGGCCATTTCTTCTTCAAGCTCCCGGCGAGGAAGCAATGAACAACTGGATTTCGTGCATCAACTACGCGAGTGCCTTCAAGACCATGGGCGTTTCTATGCGTGGTCCGGACATATCTGGAAAGGATGTCGAATTAATGGGTGTGGCAGCTGCTGCCTCTCATTTGCGGGATCTACACTGGTCCAGCGACAACTTTCCAGCGTCACATGTCCATCCCTGGGTCCGAGAACCGGATACCCTCATCAATTGGCTCTCTGCCTCTACAAATGCCCCGTACACCGTCACCAGGTCTGGAGGATTCAAAATACTCAGCGGGCGCGAGGATATGGACCTCGATGTTCCTGAGGCCCCAAATCTTCTTGGTGCGCATCAACTCAAGGCCACCTTCGATCAAGTGAAGGCCGACCTGGCCGCAGGTCGGTGGACTTCCATAGATGGTCCTACGCCAAGAACCGACGGACGTCCCCGTGCGTCTAGTTTGGGGTCCGTTGTGCTATCAGCTTCATTCCCAGAAACGTCTGGACATGATCGAGCATCCATCCGCACTCGGGACATCCGCTCCAAGCTTGCTGAGCTCGATTCGAAGATATCCGCTTTGCAACTTCAAGAGGAGTCTGGCGTGCGTTTACTGCGTAACATCGCCGTCCTCACACCGTTTCAACGCGCCACGCGGGAAAGGTTGGGAACGGTGGTTCTACAGACATCCAAAGGGATGCAAAAGACTCGACTAGAACTCGAAATGCGAGTTTGCCATAAAGAAATCTTGTCCAACGACCTTATCGCCCAGGAACGAGAATGGCACCGAACGAAGAAAATAGCCCTCAAAGCGGCAGCCGATACATTGCAAAGTCGGCGCGAGCCAAGTATTTCTCGAATGCCGTCATTGCGTGCAGATAGAGCCCCGTTTGACTCCTCTGATGACCTGCGTCAACTCCCTGAAAATTTTCACCCCCCAGAGTCATCGGCTGCTGAATCATTTTATTCAGCTCTTGACTGGCATGTCGGCGGAACGGGAGAACAGGTCGACTCACCGCTATTCTCTACGAAGTACTCGCCGACTGCTTCACCGAACCTATTGTCACCTCATCAAGCGAACGACAGAAACTCGACACCTGAAACGGGACCATCACAGGGGCTCAAGGCAGCCCAAGAGGAACCAGATGAGGAAGCGGAAGAGTGGAACAAGACCCGCGCGGCGAAACGAGTATCTCTTGTGAGAGTACCGTCTACCTTGAATCTGTCCCTTGGACGCCATGGTAGCGCCCCTGCATCTGGTTCAGTTTGGAACACCCGTTCATCTCGCTCCATGCATGAAACATGAGATATTAGAGACTTTGGAACATGAATATTTCCGCGCTGTTTGAGCATTCGAACTACGACATCTGCCGAGAGATAATATTTAATGATTGTTTATTTTATTGAGTTGGAGCACGCTCTCTTTACACTTCTGCGGTTATACCCTTACAGCAAAACCGGATATTACTGCAACTGCTATCTTTAAGTATAATATATTGATGATATTGCTAACAATTATTTGGTTTCTACGACGACTTTATGGACGGCAGCAAAGCGGCACTTGCTTGTGGCTGCTGGCAGGGTGCGTTAGCGACTAAGCACATTGCGCTAACTTAGTGTTGACAGGTACGGGACTACCGGACGCGGGACGGGGCTCTGGTCTGACGGGGCTCTGGTCTACTTCCACCGTCCAGTCTGAGTGGTATTTAGTCACAGCGGCTGTCGTTGGCAGGTTCCCCTTGCTGCAGCTCCATGTTGTCATCCAGCACCTCGTACTCCTCCCTGGGGAGCTCTGCTCCGTCATCAATGTCCATGCCACTCCCTCCCACCACAAATGATCTCGATGACAAGGACAAACAACGACTATTAAGGCAAGCTAGGAAACTGAGTCAGATATTCGGGGAATCGCCTCAGGAATCCATCGTGCAGCCTCAAGTCGTAAGGAACAGTTTATCAGGTGTCGCGACACCATCAACGAATCCTCGTCACCTACATATTCCGTTTGCAAGGCCAAGACACTCATTGATCGATTCCTCGGCCCATTTTTACCGCTTTCCGGTTCCACCCCTCTCTGGAGCATCCAAGACGATGTCTCCCCAAGTTCAACTATCCGCCCAGGACGCTCAGGCCCCTGGCAACCCTGGGCGACGGTCACCGTCTCTTCCTGTACATACCAGCCAACTGGGTTCCCCACGGTTTCGTCTCGGTCGGTTGCGCAGAGCAGCCTCGATGATGTCTATACGGACCGACGAAAATGTTTCGCATGCCAGCCACCTACCTATTGTGGCAGAGATGCCTTCTAGGGCTTCTAGCGTTCGCTTACTCAACCATGTTTGCGTAGCACGAGCAAAGCACTCGCTACAGCGGCGTAGCGTTAACAACCCAGTTCTTGCCACGTCTCATGCACATTCTCGGAGGTTGGAGGATATTTCTAGGTCGGGACATTCTCAGCGGAAAAGCGTGTCACTCTGGTCGAGGAGGAAGAACACAAAAGGTGACATTGTGCCTCAATGGCACCTCGTGGCCGACCAAGGTCAAGACACCACCTTTTCCGAAGCCTGTCCACCGTTAACAACGGCGCAAAGGACTCAGAGTCTTCGCAGAGGGAGGAAACTGGCACAGGTATGTATTTGATTGGAGGCTCTTGGGTCTGGTCACTAGATTGAGCCCTTCAGCTTTTCGGGGCAGAACCTCCAGTCGCTCTGTATAGGATGGCCTCATACTCTGGGGACGTGCCGGCAACGTCGACCACCGACCAAGTCGCTCAAAGCGAAAGGATGAAAGCTTATCTCACTCTTTCTTCGAGCGATTTGCTTTCCATATGTTCAAGCCGTTCATCGAGGCGCCACTCTCATTCAAGCCTGTCTTCTATCTCAATTTCTCCTCCGTTTTCCGACGCCACCACAAACGAGGTTGATCCTTCTCAAGAATCTGAGGGTGACCTAATACCAGCCCTCGTATCTCCTGATTCTGATGACGGCCCATATCCGACTGTACACAACTCTTTTGAACGACCGGGTGACGACGCGGCATTTCGACGGCATCGACAAAGAGCTACCAAACTGTCTCGGTTCTTTGGTGTTGGTTACAATGACTTATCGAACTCAATGATCATGGCCGTACCAAAACGCCAACCCGCCAATGGGGTAGAACCAATACCACCCGCAGCGGTGGGTGTTAAGATACAGCAGCGGGGTTGGTTCTGGAACCGCTCAGGTACTGGGAATCAGAGCAAGGCTGGCGCAGAAGATGCGAACATGAATGACGCGATAGCCCTCTTGCGGCAGATGCCACGAGCATAGTAACGAGACAGATACCTCTAGGTTACAATAACATTAGTAGTCGACTTGTAGAGATCAGGATACCATCTAGTTATTAATCATAGACGCTTCACCTGTTCCACGTGATGCAGCTCGAAGTTGGGTTGTTGGTTGCAATTGGTTGTTAGAGTAGTTGGGAAATAAAATAACATAAACGACGATGGACGCCAGCCAAGCCTTGGTCGCCTTCGTTTCTTGGCCCTCGGCTCCCCTCACCGACGCCCTTGTCAGAAATGCGCTACTTTCAGCTCCGATCACCGATGGCGCAACCATCTGCTCGACTTGGCCTCATGCTCAGTTATACAAGAAACTAATCCAGTGGTCTACATATGACGAGATTGATCACTCCCTGACCTGTGCCGATCGTCATGATGTCCTGTCTTCTTCGTACGTTATCCGCAAGGCCCTCATTCGGAAGCACTTCCTTTCGCGCTGTATCCGTTCGTACCTGACGAAGTACCCCGACTCTGTTCTCCGCATAGCGGTGCCGAAGACTTGGGAAATAGAAATAGCGTTTGCGGATGAACTAGATGATTTGTGGGTAGACGAACTCTGGGATCTTTCTGAAATCTTGGACAGGTCGCCAGACACTGGCGATCGGTGGTGGATTTTGAAACCAGGCATGGCAGATCGAGGCATGGGCATCAGACTATTTAACTCAAAACAGAGTCTACAACAAATACTAAACGAGTTTGACGACGATAGTCTAGATGGAGACGGAGATAGGGATGCGGCCGTTGAGGAGAACGATGATACCTCTATTGCAATCTCCCAACTACGACACTTTGTTATTCAGGCAAGTCGCTTTCTTGTTATATCTTGTACGCCCTGGCCCAATTTCACATATCAATGGTTCAGGAGTACATATCTAAGCCCCTCTTGTTTGATCCGCGCCAAGTTTCCCTCGTTAGTAGCCCTTCACGACCTGTTGATCAGCTGGAAGGTCATAAGGTTGGTCACGCCAGATACCGATTGTTGCAGCATAGCGACTTCAATCTAAGTCGTCTGACAAGCCTGATTATCTAGTTTCACCTTCGGGCATACTGCGTCGCCTCTGGGGATCTCACCCTCTATCTGTTCACGCGTATCTTGGCCCTATTCTCGTCGAAACCCTACTCCGCACCGGTCTTCTCGGCTGACCGTGTCGTTGACCTCGCACCTCACTTGACAAATTCGTCGCTCCGAACTGACAGAGGAGAAGAAGGCGTACGGTTGCTTGACGAACTGATTGGTTGCCATGTGCTGTCAGGAGGTGCCGGTGTAAGTATGTCGGCCCTGACAACGAACGATGTCGCCGTCATTCAAGGCCAAATGGCTGATTCCCTCGCGGAGACCTTCAAGGCAGCCCTTCAATCGCCCATACACTTCCAGGTACGCACGCTGTCTACCGAAGGGTCGCACGCGTGCTTAGGGACCTATAGCCACTGACTAACGCTTTCGAGCTCTACGGCGTAGACTTTCTCGTTGAACACCACGCATCACAGTTCCAAGTAAAGCTTCTCGAGATAAATGCGGAACCTGCGATAGAGCTCACCGGCCCACGGCTCACGTGGATCTTGAAAGATCTTTTCAAGGCCATAGCTCACGTTTGTATTGACCCCTTCGTGCAGAATGTCTCAGTGGAGGCTTGGCCAGTCGGTCAAACAAAGCACCGTCTCCAGAAATGCTTCCAAACAAAAGTCAGAGGGTCCTGACAGGTTATTGGAAGTGGGGTTATGCTACATATCGTAATTCGACATGAGTGATCTGGAAATTACAAAGCGTACACTCTATTCCACTAAGAAAAGGGGTCCCAGTTGAGTGGGACGAGAAGCACCGTCGAACCATGAGGTTTACCTTGTCCATGGACATCATCGGCGAAATGCCAAATGAAGTGACACCTCCAAGCATGTGTACACAAATAACTCAAGCTAGAAGGCGCGTCAGGATATTAGCACTCGTCTTGCTGATCATCTCCCGTAATCGGTTTACGTCCTGCGGGCTCACATCGGCAATGTCTGCCATGAGGTAGGCGACATCGCCCTTCGAATCCGAGTACTGCTTCTCCACGTTGTAAGGCGAGAGTACCTCGTTGACCTGCCTGAGTACGCCAGGCTGGTTGACGTGGACGTGACAGATCCGGACGTGGTCGGGCTGCTCGGCGGTGATGGCACGCAGGTCTACCTCCGGGAAATTAACGGCGCCAACAGTCGAGCCAGAATTGAGATAGCGAGTGAGCGCGCCCGAAACTTCCTCGCCTATCATCCCCTGCGCTTCTTCGGTAGAACCCCCGATGTGTGGTGTGAGGATGACGTTCTTCAACGCGCGTAGCTCGCTTGCCCATGAGTTCAGCTGGTCATCGAAGGGATCACCATTAGCGCCCGGTTCGTGGGGATAGACATCAAGAGCGGCGCCAGCAACGTGGCCCGATTGGACGGCCTTGATTAGCGCGGGAATGTCGACGACACTGCCGCGTGCGTTGTTGATTAGATACGCGCCCTTCTTCATCTGGGCAAGTTGAATGCCAGAGATCATATTCATCGTCTCTGGGAGCTCCGGCACGTGGATAGTGACAAAATCTGACTGCGAAAGAAGCGATGACATGGACTCGACTTGGCGAGCAGTACCGATGGGCATGATGTTGATGACATCGTAGAAAAGGACGCGCATTCCGAACGCTTCGGCGAGGACGGATAGTTGGGAGCCGATGTGACCATAGCCAATGATACCGAGTGTCTTGCCGCGAATCTCCCAGCAGCCCTTGGACTGCTTATTCCAAGTACCCTGGCGCATCTCGAAGCCACGCTCAAAGTATTGTCGGGCCAATGCAATGATCTCGGACACGACGAGCTCCGCCACGGAACGCGAGTTGGAGAAGGGGGAGTTGAAGACGGGAATGCCCGCCTTTGCAGCAGTGACCAGATCAACTTGGTTTACCCCAATGCAGAAGCATCCGATGGCAAGGAGCTAGAGGAGAAAGAAGGGAGATGATGAATACGAACAGCGGCACGTATTGGAGCAGATTTCACATACCTTGGTGGCAGCCTTGATCACTCGTTCGGTGATCTTGGTCTTGCTGCGAATGCCAATGGCGTGGTAGT
>QFEA01003158.1:0-28167 GCA_003315975.1 Lactifluus echinatus
CCTCCCCTGCCACCCCCTCCACCACCATTTCCTCCTCCACTATTTCCACCACCTCCTGGGCTCCCCAATTGTATAGTGGTGGCAATTTGGGTGGGAGCCCTAGTCATGGTGGCCGATGAAATAGAACTAGGGAGGTTTTCCATGGTTTCTATACCTTCCAGGTCGAGGAAGAGTCGTGTAGGAGTGCCCAGGATGGCGTATGGGTTTCGTCCTATTGCCCTCAGTTGGCTAAAGGTGAGTCCGGTCGGGGGTAGCATTCTTTCTTCTGCCTGTGAACTGACCCAAGAGGAGGCTCGTTCCTCCTCAGTTTCTGGGTTGCTATGACTAACTTGCATAGTGTCTAGGTTGGTGGACTCCGCTAGGGCTTCTCCTAATGCGGCAGCCATGCTTTCCACTGGTTCACTATACACGCCGAGTCCAAACTTGTCGTCTTCCATACAGTTTACTGCTCTTGTATAATATCTGTGCTGATCAGGGTCCCAACTCGTATGGTACCAGTGATGGTTGATGAAGGCGATCGTGTATTCTCCTCTAGGGGTTTCTACCATGTAGGAATTTCTGTCGGGGTCTTCAAATTCTGAGTATCGTGCCGTTCCTAGTATATAACTAGGCAGTTCTTCTCTCTTTCTTGGTTGGAGATAAATCCTCTGATGTAGGTTTTCCACCAGAAAGTCCACTCTAATCCCCACCACTTTGAGGGGTTAGATATCGTTCAATGTAGTGGAGTACTCGTAACAGTAGCCGGATTTCTGTGGCTGCTGCTCTGCGGGTTCGTTCTTTTTCTTGTCTGACTTCTGTTGTCAATGGGTTCTGGAGGTCTCTTAGCTGATGTTCTATCCTCCTAATTCGGGTGTAAAGGGTGGTAATTCATTCGGTTAGGCAGCAGTTAACAACTAGGACTGCCAATTCTCAGTTCATGCACTGATGGGGTGTTCAGGGGACTCTGGTCTCGAACTTTGCGGACGCTTGCCAACTTCTGTCACTGATCCACCAAGGCACTAATTTCGTCCTTGGGTGCGGTTCGCTCCTCGACGTGAGGAGATCGGGTTCTGGTTCAATCCTCGCTGATGGATTGTCGGGTTCGGTCTCTGCCTTTAAGAGTTCAGGTTCAGCCCTTGTCTGGGGCTTGTCCCGTGGGGTGTTCGGTTTGGTGATTCGTCCAACAAGAAGACAAAGATTCGGTTTAGATAACTGACTTCTTCTTGTATTTCCATGAATCGATCGTATACTCCAATTCTGAGTAGTTCACTTGGGGGTTCGGTTTGTAATAAAATTCCCAAGAGTCAAGTTTCTTCTCCTAGATTATCAAGTTGTCCTCTAGTGAGCTGAGTAAGAAACGTTCGTTCGTTGTGCTGCATGCACAAGGGTTGTAAGCTTCGGCTTATGTTATGGTTCCAATGGACCATTTGGTGAAGTGCCTTTGGGGTTTCTGGTAGTGACTTAGACAAGTCACTGAGTTGGTTTGTCTGAGCTAACACGTGACCTTGCTGTCACGGGTTCTAAGACAACTTAGACACAAGTCTAAGGTCGTTGAGCTTCCCCTTGACTAAGGGAGCTGACTAAGCTTTTGGTCGGTAACTAGAGAGCACTCTAGTAGTGTGAGAGTTTGCCTTGTTAAGGACTCAGGCCCAAAGGCTTAGTCACAAGTCAAATTCCCAAGTAAGGACTTGAGGGAGATGAAAGGGGAAAGGGGAATTGGATTCAAGAAGCTTAAGCTGAAGCTAAGGACGTAAGGTCCAAAGCAAGGCTTCTTATATACGTCACAGGCACCCACATCAGGTGACTGGATCAACAGACTTTAAGGTTTGATCAACAATACAGTAGTCAACGGATCAACGAGTCAACGAGTCAACAAACACGTATACAAGTCAAAACAACACATGATCACATGATGAAGTCACGTGATCCATATCAGGTGATCAATAGGCATGTGACTTAGAGTCACATGCCTCAGAACATGTGACCTAAAGTCACATGACCAAACCAAAAAGCGGTCAGAAACGAAAAGAAAAGTAAATCGTACTAAAACCGTAACACACTGGGCAGGGATGTAAGCACAAGACGCATCAGGGTCCCCAGTTACCCCGGTGGGGACCCCGTTGATGAGCATCTTTGACCAGCGAACATTGGCACGAGCCGAGATCTGGGAGGCATCCGGCAGGCAGGATTGGACAGTGGAGGTGAGAAAGGAGGAGGCCTTCTGGAGTTGGTCTAGGCTAGTGTCTGGGCCCACATAGACCACGAGGTTGCCTGCAGGGCTCCACCTTGCGGCAGAAACCCTGACATTCGTGAGGCATGGGACCCGGCAGAGGGCCTGGTTGCAGGCGGGGATCAGTGAAGCAGTGTCCATGCGGAGCGCATACTTCCTGAGGCAGTCATCCTGTGAAGAAGTGGTGAGGTGGAGAATGATGGAAGGCCGAGGGGCCAGTTTCACGATGGGGGCCTTGGGAGCTGCAGGCATTGCTGCCATCGCCGCGAAAGATTTGATGTCAGTAGGGCCCCAGATGCCAGCCGCCCTCTTGTCAGGGGCAGTAGCAGCGGGGGCCAAGGAGGGCACCTTAGCCTTGCCCTTACCCTTACCCTTGCCCTGGCCCAGTGCTGCAGTCACCCTGGGAGGGGCAGACGCAGTGGTGGGCGTGGGCTCAAGCGTGGGTGGAGGAGCAGGCACAGGTGCAGGCAAAGAGGAGGGAGGAGCGGGGGATGAAACGGGCAAGTCAAACATGGGCATGTCATCAGAGAGGTGCGGAGGAGAGGGAATTGCCAGAGGAGGGAAAAGAGTCTGCTGGAAAGCCAGCAGGTCAAGCAAGGAGAACTCAGCCAGGGCTTTGGCTGTTTGGAGGAGAAGGGCGATGCGGTTGCCTTCTGCGAGAGGATATTCGTCCAGAGTATGTAGGATGATGTGAGCCAGCATGTGCTCAGTGATGCTGGCATTGGCAAATAAAGAGGGGAGTCTATCCAGGAGGAGGCCCAGGGGAGTCATGCCTGGCACCGAGTCATTTTCATGCTCAATGATAGCTTGAAGTCCATCAATATCCATGCCCTCAGCATGGAGTGACCAGAGCGTATGCTCAAGAGCCCCAGGCGAACCTGGGGGAGACAATAGATCCATAATTTGTAGGTGATGGTGGTGGTAATGGAACAAGAAGGGATGGCTAGTCTAAGATCACTCTCAGGTACACCCAGTTATTATATGTTACTACTAGTATGTAGTATTCAAGATAATGTGTCTGAGAATATCCCCTTTAAAGGATGGCCATTTAAAAATTTTCCGAAGTGGGTCTTATCATAGTCCATCCCTTTCCGTCGCAAACCTATTAGCCTTTTCAATATAGGTAATTTGCTGGTCGTGATTGGTGAGGCCTCCCCTGTGCGATACAGGGGGGGCACGAACCCATCTTCGCTGTATTCTGTCCCCGGGTGTGCCATGGACAGTGCAAGGAGAACGCATAATCTCAGGTATTCTTCTTTACTATCGAAGTAGAGCTGTCCCGCAAATAGATTCAACTCTGTTCTGATGTGTGCAGGTGCTGACCACGCCACTGCGTCTGCTGGTTGCTCTGGAATGCAATAGAACGTGAGGTCGGAGAATGAGCGCATAGAGAAGGTGACCCTTGGCGCATATATATGTAGACGGACTTCCCTGCTCTTGCGGATAATGGGAAGCAGTGCATTCGCTTCGTGTGGGCTGATCACGATGACTGTGCTGTTCTTTCCAGATCTACTTGAAAGGATCCAGTTGACGGGGCGGAGATAGTCTGTCAGAATCATGGGGTTGGATGTAACGATAGTAGTTGCGAAGTCCGGTGTCACAAGTGGAGAAGAGAACCACTCGTTAGGGGATTCCCGAGCCTCGTCCATGTCAATTAGAGAAAGGAGCGAGGGTAGATGCCTTGGTGACATAGGGAGCTTCCCCGTATGAACAAAGTTGCGGATGTCCTCATGGATAGCATGCTGTGCAGGTTGAACTTTCAGGGGACGTTCTACTTGACGTTCCTGTTCAAATTCGTGGTTTATCTCACGCTCCTGCTCCTCTGCCATTCTGACGTCAACCACCTCTGATACACCAAGGTGTGCCATCCGTTCGCGTAGAGCTGGGATCTGTTCTATTTTTGGATCTGTTCCGGGGCCAGTTACGCTCGAGACTGGATCGTACAGCTGTCGCAGTGTGCGGGACTCGGGTTGTAGCCAGGCACTTCGCAGGCAATCGAAGTCTTTAGTCGAACAGTGATGTTTGTATGCTGCGAGGCGCTTATGGTGGTCAATGCCTTGCTGTACCCAGTGTGGGATGTGGTGACGAATGTCTTCACAAGTCTCGTGCATGACCCAGCGAAGGATGTCCAGCACTCGGATGCACGGTATTCCGCTTTGCATGTGGCCGCGGATGCGGCGGTCGACCTCCCCTGGTGCAAAGAACATCAAGGATTGTCCCTTCCCCAGTTGACGCATTCGCATACAACCTTCATCCAGTCAGCAGTTTCCTTTGAAATGGTGCATAATCCTCACCTTGTACCAGTCTATCTTTAGTAACCTTCGGTCCGAGTGTAACAGCTGCGCGGGTTCCTCGGGGAAGCTTGAGATCAGTTCCTCTTGTATGGGCATCATCAAGATATACCACGCATCTGTCTAGCTGCCTGTTGAATGGAGACGAAATGATTGGTTCGGTTGTTCCATCTTGAGTTACCACGGTGAGATGATCTGAGTCGTTGAAGAAGATTGCTGCAGAGATATCAGGTCGAAGAGATAGCCAGTGTTGCGCTAGCTCCTTATTCTGAAGCTCTAGTATCTGAGCCCCTACATCCAACAGAACTCGTATTTCAGGATCTTGATTGACTATACGTTGCATGAGAGCTATCGCGAACTCTCGCTCATCGTTTCCCCCTTCAGTGCATTCGTAATGATCATTTTCTGGGCGAAGGAGATGCTGCAAAATGAGTGCATTCGTGCTGAGTTCAGAAATAGGATCGTCTTGAGTGATCGATGTAGGTAAGAGGTAACGATTGTCGTTTGTTCCGCTAAAGCCTGTTATTGTGTTCTTTTTATCCTCCACCAGGTCCCAGGCCGAAGTCGGGAGTTTTGATGCAAACTCCCTTACTTCTCGGGGGAAGACTACGTACGTCAGGTAGAAGTCTAGCACTCGCTTATTTTTCGAGAATGTCGGCACAAGGAATTGATCAACTTGGGTTTCGTCCTTCGTGTTTACGCCAATTAGCTGGCATAGCCCAGTGGGAAGATTTTGAACAATTTCCACCCAATGATCGTATTCCATCTCCGGATTGTCGCCTTTAGATAACATATCAAAACATAGAAGGACCTGTTCCTTTGTCAACCCGCCATAGTAGTAGCTGAGACACGTTAATGCGACAACAACGTCTGGATGACCAAACTCTGCTCTCAGGCTTGGTACATCCTGCGTTCCCTGGTGTTAGCGAACTCCCGCAGCTACGATTAGTCGTGCACACCTTGGCACGATATGGCACAGCTAGCAACGTCCTGCTCGAATCGAGTCCATAATCGACCCTCCAGCGTCGTTCTTTGAGCACATAGCCAAGAATTCCTTCACCGTCCATCAGAAGCCCACGGAGTAAGAGAATACCATTCAACAAGCTGGTTCCAGAGAAATGCGAGTGGATTAAGTCGTGATCTTCATCTGAAACATTCTTCTGGAGTATAAAGCGACGAGCGGCTTGCCGAATCGGTGATGGGAGAGCGGCTAGCGGGAGGTTGTATATTTCTCCGCTGAGGGCATCATCAACAATGAGAGAGGATACCTCTCGAGAGATGGCGAGATCAAGGATGCGCATAATCGGAAATCCTCTCCGTGTCTGGTCAAGTTCAAACATCTTTGGAGACTTAGCGTGTACTTGCGTAGCGTGAGCCTGCAATCTGCTGAATACCTGCTGTATTGTTATCCAGCGATTGGGGTGATCGTCGACAGGCATTTGTTGACCTGCAGCGTAGACCAGCTGATATCGCACATGGAGAATCTCGTCGCTCTCGTCAAGCACATCCCGCGATACTCCGCCCACCCAGTTCTGCAGGGTCTCTAGTTCATGAGAAATCGGACGTTTCTCACGATTATTGTGTGACTTCAGGAGAACGTCGATGTGCATGAGCTTTTGTGAGAGTATGTGTTCGGGCTGGACAACGAGAACTCCACCTTCAGAAACGCACTGTCGGTAAAGATCGCCAATGGTCCTAACAAGAGAAATATCTATGCGGAGACTACGGGAGAATGGAATGTAAAAGACGGGTCGGTTAGACAAGCCAGAAAGTCGGCTAGTGAGCAATTGGAACATTTGGTTTGATAAAGGCTTTAGAGTCACAACCCGTACAAGGTTTGAACCATCTGCAAGGGCAGACGCAACAAGGGGAACAATTACTGATGTCTTTCCCTCTCCCATCTTGAGTTGAAGAGATATACTCCGCTTGGAGCTGGGGGAAATCATCTCCCGCGTAACAGATAGCTGGACCGGACGAGCCATGATATTTGCTTCGATCTGGTGCCAGAGATCATCTCAGTCAACCACAAGAGCTTCGCTCACAAGCCAATGAACGAACCTGGATCAGCAGCCAATCTGGGGTCAAATTTTCCATTCTACCTTCGCGGATGGTTTCGATTTCCCGAAGTAGTTCCTCGTGTTGTTGCCGCGAAGAAAGTTCAAGCAATCGCTTAGACTGTTGGTATTTAATGAAAGCGATTGCATATTGCTCGACTACAAGTTTCGACTGATCGGGAAGTGTGAGGACGCGGTCCCGAACCAGTTGACCGAGAATTGATCGAGGAGTTATCCTGGGCCAAAGTCCAGCAATGCCGGTGATTTTCTCCACAACGTGGGATGGCGCAATTGCTGTAGAGATCTCGGAGAATGCCTTATCCTTCCAGAGAGAACAATCGTCATGATAGCGACGCAAGGACTCGTGTGATGGAATGGTGTGTGGCATAAATTGGATAGACCTTTGTTCAGATAGTTTGCCTTGGCTCTTTTTTAGATCATTTCCGTAGAGCTGTAGCAATGGCTCTTGTGAGAGTCGAAACTCTTCAATAAGGCTTTGGAGCCCGTCCGAACCAATCAGTCGTAGCTCCTTTTCTTCCTCGCCGACTGAGGGAATGGCCCGATCTGGTACAAGAAGAATGGGCCCTTCGTCCAGCGATGGAAGGACCGCGCGGGACACCAATATTTCGTGAATAGAATAGGAAGGTGCCATTGAAGGGTTAGCGATGAAATGAGGTGAGAAAACATATGGCACGGCAGAGGGGATCACAAGATTTTCGTAATGTTTCAGAATGGCTTCTAATTGTAGTATGTGCCCTTTAATCTGAATATTCCGGGAGATAGACAGGAAGTACTCGCGAAGACGCTGATTGCAGTCGACTTTGTTGAACCATCGTTCTCGGAAATCGGCGGATTCATAGTGGGGCCATATATTCAATACCGATTGCGCGGCTAATGATGATTCTCTCTTGACAACCTCATCGTAGTCCGCCTTATATTGTCTTTCTACTATTTTCTTGGTTGTTAGCGCGAGAAATTTCGCCGGAGTTAGCTGTATTGGTAGTACAGTTTTAGATATCATTTCCTCGAGATGCGTGAGTGCCGGGGCTATTCCATCTGACAGCATATAAGACGGTTCTTTGGGAGGGTCCAAGTTGCGAAAACGTTCGTCCACAGAGAAGATAACAATGAGAGGGACTATGTCTGCGTACTTGGACTTGCTGTAAGCTGCCGCGGGAAGGCAGAAGGACAGCTGACTCCTCAAGTCCTGAAGATTCCCGTTTGTTACCCTGCGGCAAAGGTCGTAGATAGCAAACCAATCTCGTGCGGCATCGAAGTCGAGCCAGTATCGACTATACCGTAGTGAGACCTCGCTGCTGGCAGGGCCAATTGAGCCCCACGAATTGACCACATCCCAAAGTTTCGACAATCTACGGTTGAGAGAAGGCTGTGAATTCCAGATGGACCATGACGTTTGGTATGCCGCGTATTCGGTAGTTCCTCCAGCATATACATCCCTTGATCTGTACTTAACATCCTCTGGAGATGACGGCTTCTTGGAGATACACCACTCCAGTGGATAGTAGATCTTGTTACGATAAGCCGCCCGGTGCAGTAGCAATAGATTCCGGTCTGAAATGTCAAAGACACCAGGTCGATCGTACAGGACCTCCAATGCACGCGCATGGTCGAGAAGCGAGCATACGGTCGGATGAAAATCATCGCGCTGTGACAGCACAGGGAGGTCATTCCATCTTACCGTTACCATAGCCTTTAAGTGAGGTGGATAGTAAAGTCTATCTGGTGTTAGGTCACTGATCAATTGTAGGAGCTTTGCGTCATAGATGTCCAGTCTTTGAAATGAACGGCAAGCCGCACTACGTAATATGTAGAGGGCCTCTTCGGTTCCGGTGTGTCCGAGAAGTGGATCAGGAAGACAATGACTGGTCAAAGCATGCAAATAGCACTTGTACAGTTTGCTACTCAAGCTCTCATTACCAGTGAGAAAGCCAAGGTCAGTTTGGACGGTATATTCATGCCAGCGAACACGCTTCTCGGCATCGGTGTTTATGGAAACTCTAGCAAAGTCTCCGTTTTTCATAAAAGATATATCTCCTTGTGGGATAATAATCCGCCGTGGCAGAAGAAACGCCTCGAGACAGGCACCGCTAGGGCATAAGACGAGTCGATTCTTTAGGCCGAACATCGTCCCACATGATTGAGTCTTGTCAACGATATAACCGGGCATGCTCCGACATTCGAGCTCCGAGTTTCTGTTGACAAAGAATGAGAGGTGCAGCCGGGGAAGGGAAACCTCCAATGCTTGACCCGAGCGCGTAACGAGAATGTGACCCGGTGATTCCAGTGATGAGAGGATACTGGACATCATATGAAAGGTATCTGAGCGAATGTCGAGGAGTTCTATAGGGGATCCATCCTGGTCGGGCTGTCGAAGCATGGCATGCGATTTGGAACCAGATTTACGAATGTACAATCGCCAATTAGAAGCGCGCGTCGTCCATGGAGATCCAGTTGGTCGAAATTCAACCTCGCCGGTACTCAGGTCGAGCCAGTGAACATACTCATCAATGAAATGTTTTGGAAAATCACCAATGAATATGGACCGCGGAATAAGTTGTAAGAGTCGGGGATCCCCAAGGCGGCGCGCTTGAAAGATGACGTCTCCGTTTTTCCGCGCAAAAAGAATCTTTAGAAGGAGTTAACCGTTGACAAATCGATAAGGGAGATCAATGTATTACATGGTGCCCAGACACTATTGATCGGGTCATGAATTCCATCCCAGGGACGTCAGCGGGAACTATATCCAAAACTTTCTGAAAACTGCTCATGGAAGGGTTGTGCGAGAGGTAGCCATGGAACTCACCGCCCCTAATATACTTCTATATGTGAGGTGTTCCACTATCTCTTGCGGAAGCCTTCCTAATGGCTTGCCGCTTATGAGCAATTGGCCCGTTAATAGATCATAGTGAACCTCCTGCCCTCTTTCAGCTAGGCAGGAAATCCACCGAGAATTCGGTCTAGGAAGTAGATGCCAATTTGAGGAACTACGCCGATGATAGCCTGGCCACAAGTGTGCCAGAGCACAATCATAGCTACTTGCATGTAGTAATTTTGCGTGTCCAACTGCTGAAGATATGCTTTTGCTAAAAAACGGTTCCAGGTGATGAAGTAGCCGGCGATGGCGACAGAGCATCCGGGTAAGATATACCAGTAGTGAATTATCATCCGAGATGTGTGAAGGGGTATTATCATGAACGATGACGGCGCATTGTATGGCAATAGAAAAGCCTTCGTCGCCTACGAGAACAGAAGGGACGTGCTCCAGGCTGACGTCGAGAGTCGAAAAGCATGTCATTGCTAGCATACATAATCGGTGACGCAGGCCTGCGCGTGATGTCTCATCTTGAGTGGAATCTAACTTCTTGCTTAGCTCACACATCCAGCGATATGTCACATCTCGAGCCTTCCGCAATAAGCCACACGCCGCATCAGAGATGCATTTATCTCTTGCGGAGGCCAAAAGGCGGCTACTGATAAGAGCTAGACGGTGTCAAGACAGTATGAAAGGTAGGAATGATCGACACACCGATAGTTCGTACCGTGACTTCTTCCAGCCAGTTAGATTGTATCTTCTCAAGACGGGAATCCAGCTCGCGCAGGAGAACCTTCCCGAAGCTAGAAATGGAAAGGTCGACATGCCACTCGCGGATTCCATCTGACTGCGGACCGAGTTGCCAAGCCGCCTGAGTAATCAAGGTGTGTACCTCCTCCCGACAAAACGAAAGAGAAGGAGATGCTAGTTCCCTTGCGATGTTCAACCACTGCAGAAGTGGGCCACTTCGCAATCCAGCGAATGCTATAAATTCATGCAGGCTAATATCCTTCGGGCAATCAGACTGGGCGGCAATGATTTCATTCGAATTGTGCTGGGTTCCAAGCACGTAAGGATGGAGGTGGCTATATGGACTTGATGTAGGGACCGGAGGTGTGCACTTCGTCTCGACAGTGGAGTCAGAGAATGATGCCACCGCCCAGGAATTATGCATACGGTCAAACAGCCTCAATGACAGCCCATTGTTAACTAAGACTGAGGACTCTTCTGCCGGGATCCCAACCATCTTATAGTGTGTTTGGTCGGAAAATGACTTCGTTGTTGAACCGACAGTGATCCGATGGGTCAGATGATGACGCACCGTCCAGCGGCTAAGGCCAGAGAAGGCATCCAAGATAACCTTCGGCTGATCCCGAGAATTGGGGATAGTGGATGTACCAATATCGCGGAGAATCATGTAAGTTATGTCACGCCAAGTAGAGAAAGTCCGGGGCGGACAGAGCTCGAAGACTGTCAGCTGTGCTTGAAGCACCGATGGAGGTAGTGGCCATTCATGAATGCGGATTTTTAATGTTTTGGCCCGATATTCTAGCTTACATTTCTGGCACGTAGAGCTGTGAGTGACATGCCCAAATGTACTCTTAGACTGCTCGTGACTCAATGTAGAGGCCATGCTAGAGAGTGATTTGGATTGCTGATTCAGAGACGCCAGTTCTGCCCGCTTCTCCTCCCGTTCTTGACGAGCATGTGTATTAATGTCGTCGTAGAGACGTTGTAGGTCCTCCGAAGTACGAAAATACCGGACAGCAAAGCATGAATCGGTAATGCTGTTTGAGAAGATGGAGGTAGATTCCCGAGCCTCGTTGCGCCGTCGAAACAGATACTCCTCGATAACCGAGGCGCGTTTAAGGGAGCTCGAACTATGAAGGAGTAAACATTGGAGAAATTGGGGAGGAATTTCGGGAGAATATTGTTTTAATAAGGGACAGTGTTGGATCGCGAGGGTATCCAGGGCCATCCAGAGATCCATGATGGTCAAGATCATAATTGAATTATCCTCGGCGTTGGCTCCATAAAGGTCATTTGCACAAGTAAAGTATTGCCAGATGCAAGAAGCGATTACATCAGAGACATCGTCGTTGTGAGAGGATGCCAAAACCCAAGCTTCCAATTGCCTCTCCACGGACACCTCGAAGTCGGCGAGGGCGACGTGCCCGTCTTTGGTAACAGCCTGTGCGAGCTGATCACCTGCACATCGGGTGAAATCGTGGATTGTACCAAGGCGTGATCCATGAGCAGGGGTAAATCGCTTGAACAAGTAGCTATGTGATGCAGAATGAAGCGCCTTCGTAAGGTAATGATATGATATGTCAAGAGAAATGAATGAATCAGCAACTAAGTCAAGCCGTTCGGGGTGCCATGGAGGACGAATCGACTCAATGGTCTGGAAAGCTGTCCACCGATTCTGGAGAAGCGCCTCTGTCTCTTTCGCAGCATCGTGGACGAACCTATAAACATGATTTGATACAGAAGGGCCCAATTTTGACAGACGTCGGGCCATTTTGACTCTCATTGCGTAGAGTAGTTCGCTTGGAAACTGTCGACGTGTGCAAACCCGAAGAAGATATGCATGAAAAAAGAGCATGAAAGTTTTGTAAAGGTCGCTGGGACGTAAGGAGGATTGAAGAGAGACTCTGAGAACGAGCCATAACGGGGATCTTCTCCACGGCTTGTACGCGTCATGCCATAGAACCTCGTCGCCTATACGTTTCGTGATGCGGTCTACAACTGCTGGCTGGCCACAGCCCCTAAGTATTCCCACCAACAATTCCGTTATGTACCTGGGGTGAGCACTGTCTCGAATCTCGTAGACGATAGAGCCTGCTTTGGAAGTGGTCGGAGTAGAATCTAAGATATCGGTGTCCATTTGCACGAGGAAGGCAGAAAGTTCCCGAAGGAAATGTACATTCATAAACGTAACGCCGGGGATATGAATTGCAGGTCCCGGGTAGGAGCACAAGAGCTTTCCCTTGGTCGACATTACGGCACGGGTCGGCGGCGAGACCTCGAACATCTCGAATTGGACGATGTCGGTGACGGCTAGCTTGCGTATAATGATGGCAGCGTTTTGTGCACGGATGTGCATGGTAAATATGTCTGATGGAAAAAGGACAGCTGAGAGTGGTACAAGATGCAAAGTGTATAGACTCACCTCCTACAGCCATATTCGATAAGGCACGCTGGAGATCGGCTTCATCGAACGAGACATTTGCGGATGAATGGGTCAGTTCCACCATTTTTATTACCCGCTTCCATAAAGGGCGCTGTGAAGAGGGGAGGTTCTGGAGGAAATTTCGTGCAGCCTCTAGTAAGACATGACATAACGCCACGTTCGTTTGTCTCTCTGCCTGTTCATCTGGGCCGGACTGAGGAAGCCAAGGAGGCATGAAAACATGCTCAACTACGGAACGCAATATGTCGGGAGCGAGGTCAGGGAAGGGGAAAGACATCACTATCAAAACTGCCGAGCCTCGCGAAACGCAGATCGCGAGTCGGTGTTTGGCTCGGTGGCGCAAGGCGCAAAGCGTGCTGACAAATGCATAACGAGCTCGGACTCAGACGACACGACATCGACAGTGGTTGGCTTGTGACTGCGAACAGACATCCTACGACTGACTCGAATTGATCAATGTGAACATTCATTCATCAGTTGCTTTTCATTTTACATAACAACGCTTACTCGGTCTGGTCACGGCCTCAGCAGGTAGCACCCCTTCTAGCATATTTACCAGCAAAAAAATCAATTAGGCCCCTGCGGCATCCCTCATGCTACCAAAAGTGCCACCGGGGAGTGGCGAGGCATCTGGCAGTGACAGAGGGGACCAACATAGCCGCCGTCAATAACGAAAAAACGAAAACCTGAATTCAAAACACCTTACATCATACCCTTTACCCACACCCTTGAGCCTCAAGTAGAGCCCCCCGTCGTAAACATTCAACCAAATGCAGATGGGTGCTCTCCGAGTCATCTGGCCAGTACATTGGTAGTAACCACGACCAATTTACAAGAGAATTATAAGCTTTGAAAGACGCCTATTGATAATAAAATATTTCTTACTAGAAACGCTCAGAAGGAATGTACGTTGGTTCGGCCCGTACCGAAACTCGTGACGACGAAGCCAGAAGTTCAAACTCGAAGCAAGTCACTCGAGCTAGACTCTATGCGGCTTAAGGAACTGAGGCCCCGGATTCCATTCATTTATCGTATGATATCGTTTAGCCTTCGTACCTCAGTCTTTTGTCCTCAAAGACTGAGACCGTCTCGCTCATCGCTCCAGGAATACACGTCTCGAAATGAACGTGTTGCCAGAATGCCGCATAGAGCAGAGATATCCATGCTCTCCGCGTAGTGCTAGTTCCAATTTCCAGCGATGGGCCCCTGACGGGTTGTGCGCGTGACACTAGGCTCGAAACAGAACGCAGGGCCTGACGCCCGTATCGATCTTATAACTCTTTAGATGAGTGTAGAGATAGCCGCGTAGGCTGATTTCCGACGGATTACCCACCTCGATACACTTCGTACTTCTAAAAGATCTGAAGAGACATGGCTCGATCTAGCGCTCTCACCCAGAATTGTTAGAAAAATCAATTATACTATTGGACAAATCGTGGGATAGAATCGTAATGCAACAAACCATCTTTGAGGTTATTGAAGTGGATACAGGGCGAAGCAGGTTGAGATACAGACAGCCCCAACGGCCCAAGTATCATGGTTACATACCAAAGAGTGTGAAAATGCTATTGCCAAACAGGAAATCAAGAAGCCTTTCGATTCTTTTCCGCAAACCAATGTTGTCGTTTCTCCAGATCTAAGCGATTTAGTAGACTGATAGACTGATCTGTAATATATATTTGCATACCATGTGCCCACATAGCGGCCCCAATTCGATTGGATACCGAGAAGATCATACCAATAAAGGGGAGTGTTTCCAATAGCGCAGCAGCAAACCCGAAAGCTGGCCATGTTTCCGTCAGTCCAGCACGCATGGCATGGTTTGAGGGCGTAAAAACCTACATCGATAATCCCACCTGTGTTCCGCAATGAATACGGCAATCTGCCCCTTCGTCATTTTCTTTGACTGGAAGTACTACGTGGAAAGACGGGTCAACATGATGATGGGCTGACGAAAGGGGCCACGAACGGGTTTGTGGAGATATCGAGCAGTGTCGAGCGCCTTGAAAGCGGCCGCAACGAGCAAGCCACCAACCGGGATGAGATGAAGAGGAATCAGAGCGACTATCCCGAGTCGATGTAAGCCCATTGTCAAAAGCAGACTGTATGCAACTTACTGCGCCTGACGAAAAACCTCAATACCTTGCCCTTCGCTTCCGCGAGTCCCGCCCACTGGTCAACATTAACCTTGGGTGGTACATCCCATTCTTCCACATAAGGTTGCCAAAATGTGGGTCCCTTTCCACGGGACGCCATAGTCTGCTGCCATGCGCGCTCTCTTGCAATGCGAAGGTTGCGTGATAGAAAGAAATTAAACATGAAAGTGACTTGGGATGATAAAAGTATTATAGTGGCCCCTAAAAGGAATAACGTATGATCAACGATAAAACTGGTGAGAAAGTGGGGAGGAAGCGAACAAGTCGGTACATCGAATGGAGGCGTGTATCCTAGGATTGTGTCGTCCGCGTGGCCAACAACATTCGGAGAGCTGGGGGCAGTGTTACAAGAACACAGACAGATAGCACGACCAACAGATCACAAACTTTAACCAGAAGGACTTAATAAGCCTGCGCTGAATCGAGAAGGACAGAAAGACCTAAATGCAAGGAGGTTAGCGCTTTCGATTTACCCCTGAGAACGCCATCACAGACCCAGACACAACCAACAGCAGCACCCCTCAAGAAGCCATTGCGGCACTTTTTCCATATAGGAATATAGAGGGTCTCGTCGGATAGGAGGCGGTATGCGCCAACAACAACGTATGATGGAGGAAAGGTGAGCCTCAGAGTTGCACGTTGCAGCGAGTCGGGTACGTCAGTATTCCGCGGAGGGCCTGACCCATCAGATGGATCCGCGATGAAGAACTTCTCATCTACGTCAAGTATGGACTGAGACATACTGTGTTGAGCGTTGAACGTGTTGCTGTTGCTGGAACGAGCGTCCCAATTCCAATTAATCACATTGGTACCTTACCTCAGCGGGACTACCTCAGCGAGACTCGGAGCGCCGGAGCGCAACGTCACCGTCCCTCTTGCAATTGCAACTATGTCGTCCGACTCTAGCACACCAGTACTTGATCCAAAGACAGTAGAAACCGCCTCAAATATTCAAGTGTTGGACGGCCAAGGTGCCAAGGTCCGATTTGGGGATATATTTGCCAGTCAGAAGACCATCGTCGTATTCATTCGTACGTACAGGACACGCTCAACTCAACCACTATATTGTCCGGACCTGACTATTCCGCCTATCTGCAGGGCATTTCTTCTGCGGGGTAAAGTGCCTTAACCCCTGTCCATCTTTGTACTTTGCTGATTGCGTCGTTGTTACGGACTATAGAGCTGCATGGTCTGAAATCTTGTGACAGCGCCTCACCAGTACTAACAATACGCTTAGCAATATGTTGCCCAGCTTTCGACTGTTCGCGAGGACGCTCTCAAGGAAGCATCTTCAAAGATTGTCCTTGTCGGATGTGGAGATTGGACATTAATTGAGAACTACAAAAGCACGTCACTCACGCCCTCGCTAAAATGAATGGGCTTCCCTACTTACGCATGCTTCTCACACTTGCAGAAGATACGGGCTTTCAGGGAGAGATCTACGCCAACGCGGACAGGAAACTCTACGAAGTTCTTGGCATGATTTCAAACCTCCAGGCCACACCCAAGGGCGAGGAGAAACGCAGTTACTTGACGCGTGGTATGCTAAGTACCACTTTATGGAGTATCTGGGCACGTCAAGTCTGCTATATGGACCCCGCGTTTGGGCACTTACGTTTCCTTACAGCGTGGTCCTATGAAAAGTCCATCACATATCGGGAAGCAAGGAAACATTTCACAGCTCGGCGGGGATTTCGTTCTCGGGCCTGGCATGTACTTAATGCTGAAACGTGTATTTGTCATTGACCGCCATCTCCACCTCAGGTACGATATGTACTTATTCGTCTCGGATGAGGCATACAGAGGACCGTAAGTCTTGACAACACTGGCCTTCGTCGAATATTTCCTGCTCACTATGTGACCCTAGATGTTGAAGTGGAAGAACTTATGAAAGAGGCTGGGGTTACCTATCCTTGAAAGCCTGAAATTGTGCCTCATAAGTGTAGTACCTGTATCAAGTCTTATCTCTATTATTACATGCCCTCCCTGTTGTATCCTATGCATTCGGAAATACGATCTTATAATGGACATCATACAGACACGAGTCCGACAGAAGCAAGTAGTGGTTTCACATGCCTTCACAGACAACGAGACGACTAAAGAGGATGAACGGCGTTCAGTAGCAAGTCGAACAGAACACATTGACTTTTGCAAGTATAACAATCGCAATTGGGGACAATGTCTAGCTCGTCAATCTATGTCTTTGCTAGGGTGGATAAGACGAATAACGGCGTGATGGGTTAGACCACGCCCAATGGCTATTCCAGTTACTCCACGAGCAACTCCTGATGCGAGGGCCAACGGCCAAATTTCATGGCAAGCAATCCCAGTCTGCGCACAGCCACCAGCAAATGTTCTCCGTGCCACCAGCTCTGCTGGACTGTGGCCGGTGCAAAACATCATCCTAACATCCGTCTGACACTTCGTACTTCCCTCCCTCAACCGAGCTCGACGCCACCCACTTGCACGGAGACTTTCAGAGGGAAGGGTGACACTTCCGAGTTTGTAATAGGGGGCACCGCACCGCGGCCTTGCTCCGAAGAGGTGTGCATTAGCATGGTGCGCAAGCTCTTTGATAAAGTTGCGGCGAGGTTCTGGTTGAATTGTTGACGCTCTGTATCAGCCAGAAAAAAAAAATCAGAATCGAGCCTTTCTCGCGCGTGGAACCGAGACCCGGAGGGGAGGTATGTCTTACCTTTTTCGGACTTGGGTTGACGTATCTCCGCGTTGATAACCCTGATTGTGCGATTTGCAAGATGCAGGCGATTCGTGAGGCACGTAGAGCACTGTACTCACCATCGCTCCCACGCAATTTCCTCCTGTACAATAAGAATACATCAAGCAAGTCAGACCCACTGCGGTTCTTCTTTAGGGACAAGTGACGCGCCTCATACGTTGTGATCCCAAGCCACGCCTTCCTTTGATTTTTGTTTGAAAGAGTGACGGAAACCTTGGACAGTCGGAATGAATGGCCTCGACAAGATTTAATGAAAGATATCTCCGACAAACCTGTCCCCGCTTAAGCGCAACATTCTCTAGACCCTTCCAGAACGTGTCCACTCTCTCCTCAACGAGGCGTTCAATAGTCGGATCTGCGACAGCAGGCTGCCCCAACCATGCATATTGAGATAAAGACAGGAATATCTTGGCAGAGCCAATGAAACAGCGCACCATAGTGACATCAAGCACCTCGAAAATTTGCGGTTTGATGGTCCCGAAGAGGCGATGGAAGAGAATGGCATGTAGGAGAGCACGCAAGATCTCACGAGTATTCTGGCGATCGAGAACCTGCGAGCGCAGACGCAGACGTATAAGGTCTATAACTCTCCATACGGGAAAGAAAGGGTCAACTCACAATATCTATCGTTACAGTCGAGTGCGTGTTATCATTCATAGTGCAGGTCAACAATTCGCGCCGACCAGCCGACGCTCAACTTTTATTTACATTACACTCGGCCGTCGCCGAAGAAATAAAATTACCAGCAAAAACGACACCAGCAGGATTCGAACCTGCGCTCCCAAAGGGAAATAGATTTCTAATCTATCGCCGTAACCACTTGGCTATGATGTCCCTTCTTTTTATGGTCAATCCCACTCCGATGGCATGTTGTCATGGCACCGAAGGTGGTATTAATTGCGTGTGATACATATATATCGATACTAAGTTACAGTAGCGGTAGCGATAGTCAATCACATAACGTTTGCTCTCAACGAACTCACATAAAACTGTAAACGAACAAAAACTCATAGAGAAAAGTAACATACATCAAACGAACTTTCGCATTCAAGTAGCGTTCAAACAATGTTAAATCTATATTAAGGGGATAGTAAGTGGCAGAACAGTAAACGGAGCAATTGTGAAACGTACGATTCAGAGTGCCAATTCTCGCCACTCGTAGCAGCCTCAGAGCGCTCCTGCGCCTTGGAAGCCCATCCAGAAGGATGGCCGTGCTCCGGTAAGATGGCCGAGTTGCGCTTCGCAACAACCTTGAACTGGCTTTTGCGTTCTGCACTCTTCGCACTGACGGTCTCATCATTGTCCTCTTTGTTTCGCTGAAACGCAGCGCGCAAAGCGTCCGTCCGTGAACCATCCGAGGAAGCGCGCGCCTCGCTCATCCGATCACGTACTGCGACCAGTTGCCCGTCAACATACTCCATGCCAGTTGTTATGGCGTCTGCTACAGCCTTCTGGATTTGTTTCTTGACCAAAGCTGTCGCTAGAGGACGGAGAGTTTTATAAAGAATGTCGTGTTTTGAATCACGGATAGAAAACTTGAGTGAGTCTACCTTCACCCGGACGACTTTCACCTTGAAGACCGACGTTTTATCTTTGTCGGCGGAGACGAGGTGAACCGTTGCCTGCTGTACAATCAGCATGAAGTCAAAAGAGAGCGGAGAATACGAACAGTGAGCCCCTGCCCGCCAAGCAGCACATCAGCTAATCCGGAGTCAGTCAGTTTGGGGATCCCACTCTTCTTTCGGAAGTAAAATGCGACGTCGCGCATGTCAGCCTGGATATGCCCAAACGTGAGCGTTAATTCGTGATGGCTGAGGTCGTCGATCGTGTTGTACGGTGAAAACTTCATGAAGTTATGCGTCTCGATCGACACAATGTTTGGGAAAAGGTTTCGACCTTGTAGTGTGAGGTTCTCGACTACAAGATCCAGAGAATCGTCTGTATACTCAATGCGCGGAATGGGAATGTACCCCACCTGTGAAAAGTCAGATATGTGATAAAGTAAATCGTGGAAAGATTTCATACGTGGTCGACAATTGACGGTAAGATAACCTTTCTGATATCCATCCAAAGATCGGGCTTGAACTTCAGACTACCCTCACTATCAAACAGCAAATCACGCGTGAGGCGTGCCCAATCGTCACCGAAGCGCTTATTGAGAGGATCTTCGGCCATGGCGCTGAACCAGGTGCCAATCGAATCGAAGAGACGGTCAAAATGCGTCTTATACTTCTCGTCGTAGAAACGGCGACCAGAATCACGAATCTGATTCCCATCGGAATTGCACACAGGTTCAAGAACATAACCGGGCTCCAGGAGCACCTTGCGCGAGTAGGCATCGACCGATTGGAACCATTGACGGAATTCGTCATCATTCTTCGCATCGTCGATAAGATCGTTTATGGCATCGATAATAATGTCCATGCTTTTCCCGTTAGCGAAGCGCTCTAGCAGAGTGCGGATTTGAGTGGTTGATGCCTGAAAGACATCGTCCTGCGGGAAAGGGTACATCAGTGCTGGTTATGGTGTACATAGCGAAGATTACGTACGTCAGTGACTTCAGTACCAGCCTCCTTCCCGTGGCGAGCAATATGCTTGCCATGGCCACCATATTCTTCGAAGATACCTAGGAGCCAGCGAATACTTTCTTGATAGTCATCGTGCTTTTGACATTCCAAAATAGCCTAGTCACGATTGTCAAAGACTTCGGCTGGGCACAAAATATCAACTACCCCTACCTTTTTGCCGCGGTAAATGAATTGGTCCCGACGTTCTTCTGGGAAATAATCCTCGACAAGCACTTTCCGACCGTGTTCAACCTTTTCACGAGCTGTGTCCTTGTGTTCCTGAGGGATGCGATCGGACAGACCATTCTTTTCGACGTCAGAACAGAAAGGTACTTTAGGACATGATATCCACTCACCTTCAAATCCTGCAAACGACCTCTAAGGCCTGAATATTTAGCCTCTGCGTCATCGGATCCAGCACCATCTCTAGAGGAGAGAAATGGATATATACCGGAGGCAGTCAAAATGATTCAACATACCTTGCGGTTGCACTAGCCTCAGCGACAGCACCTTGAACACGGCCGCGCGCTTCATGAGCACGGTCTCGTGCTTCGTCAGTTGCCTGACTTGCGGAGCGCACTTGACCCTCATGCTCGACTTGTACACCCTCATGTGGGTGATGGCGGACAGCAGCATTCGACTTGGGAACATTGAGCTCTGCAACGGGTGTCTCATCAGGACCAACTTGGCGTCCACCAGCAGTTGTGAACTGGTCAGAGGGGGCAGGACGGTCGATATCTGCGAGGGCATCTGGATGGGGACGAACAGTCTCGGCCGCATGAGAAGCGGTACGAGCGAGGATATCACGACCAATGATAGAGAAGTCCGAAAGAATTTTGCGAACTTCTGAGTTGGTCGCGATGAGGTTCCCTAAAGTACGAAGGTGGTGGGCAGCTGCGTCGCCAGCTAGTAAGCGAAATGTCAGAAAAATGTAATGTCAGTCAGTCACCTTGGCGGCTGTCATCTTTGGCTTTCGACTTGTCTATGGGGAGCACCTCATTCGGATCCTTCTTCCCATGACTAAGGTCTATGCTGCTGGTGTTCCACATAAAGTTTTGGAAAAGCTCATCGGAATTCTTTTCCTGGATAATGACACGAGAGGTCTCGATGATATCGCGACAGTCTTGAATAAGTTTACGGCCCTCCGGGGAGAGCTGATCCTGATCTACGGGAGAATGCTCGAGGACATATCGGAGGGCAGCGTCGATTTGCGAGTTCGCAGGATAACGTCCCTGGCGGAAGGCTTCTATGACGCCATAGAAGCGGAGCTAACGAACACCGTATACACGATCAGAGAGAGGGAGCACGCGAATAAGGCGACAAGTACTTTGCGGTCCACATCGGCAGCCTTTTCTTGAGTATCTACGGGAGCAGATACGGCGTTCTTGCTGGGATGTTCTGTGGTATCTTTGACAGCAGTAGGGAGTGACATGTTCGAATTGGAGAGAGATCGAGTAGATTAATCCATCGGTATATAAACCAAGGAGAAATAGGACGACGTCACCCCTGAGCGGATGCACCAACGCATTCCACAAGGTGATGTCATTCCGACTCGCTGTTTCCACTTTTCCACCACTGTTTATTATGTAATCATATTCTACAAGGTGTTTACTCAAGTAGCTAATCACGTGTCCTTGATCGGCCGAGTGGGAGTGGGAGTGGGAGGCAACCAAAATAGCGTTTGCAGCTTCAACTTGAAATGCACACCAATATACAGTCGACACCCTCTTAAGGCATACCCCTCTGTCACGGCCCAGGAGTATGCCTTATGAGAGAGTATGCCTTATCACGTATATGAATACCCCTCGAAGCATCCCCTCCGTCGCAGTCCAGGGTATGCCTTAAGAGGGTGTCGATGTATAATTAATATTAACGAATGTCCAGGGCGTACAGTCGGTAAATGCATCTGCCTTCTCAGACATCCTTGAGAATTTCCATCGCTTCAAGCATTTTTAAAAAGACATGCATCCAACCGAAATGCATCCAACCGAACAAGTTATCGTAGTTTGAAAGTCAATCCTAGAATAAGGAAAGTCATTGCGGTCGCCTCCCACTGGAACTCCGATCCGAGTTCCACCCAGGGTTGGCTCAAGTCGTGACACAACTTCAAACTAACTGCCTCGCCTCCAGTAAACACATCCGCGTTTGAGAAGCAAGTAATCCGTTCGTCACATTCACAATAACCTGCCAAAGGCGATCATATATGTTACTACCGATCTTGCTACAGTACCCATTCTGGCCGGTCATGTTGATCAACCGTCGATCAACCGTCGACGTGTCAACATTGTTAGTGTTGGTGCCTGTGACCCTCACCCAGGCCACGGCCACCGCGTTCACTTTCCTTCCCAGTGCAAATTGCAAATTGCACGTCCGCCACTAAGAATTTGAACGGCCGTTAGCCGACGAAGGTCCTGAGTCCTGAGTCCTGATAAAAAGGGAGGCACCGGGCACCTACCCACCTTTGCACGCCCCCGCTCTCCGAGTCCATGGCCTCACCCACTCTCGCCGCGCACCCTCGAGAATGCTGCATCCAGACTGTGCAGCACACGGGCACACCTACAGGCTCGTTTGAGACTCTCGGAGGCACCAATACCTACATCGCGCGGGGTCCCTCCGGCCAAGACAAGTACCCGCGGATCTTGCTCTATTTTTCGGACGTCCATGGACCCTTGTATGTCAACAACCAGCTGTTGATGGATTACTTTGCTTCGAATGGTGTGTGCCGGCCACCGTACTACGCAGCAGAGAACCAGCTTTAAAGATGTGGAAACTTGAAAAGGTTACCTTGTCGCTGCGCCCGATTATTTTGAGGGTGACCGAATTGAAGAACTGCGGGAGAATCCCGGCTTTGATCTGATGGCATGGGCAACAGAAAAGCTTTCACGTTCCAAAGAACTGATCCCGGGGTGGATTGCAGCCATAAAGGCGAAGTATGGTCCGTTTTGAGACACACAATCAATGTATGTACATGCCCGGCGCTCAGATGTAACCTTTAGGGACCGAAAATACAAAGTACACGGCAGTCGGTGGGTATAATCCTCCTACACATGACGGTAGGTGTCGAACCTCGGAAAAATGACTATTACAGGATATTGCTTTGGCGCACCTCACGCGCTCGAAGCGGCAGCGTCCGATTTGGTGGTAGCGTCCGCCACTGCACATCCGTCGTTCTTAAATGAAGATCATTTCAAGAACATCAAGAGTACGTGCTAACACGATTGCATTATCTGCCCTTTTGATCTTATGCGATGCGTGCTCTCCCATCACCGTATAGAACCACTCCTCCTGTCGTGTGCAGGTGAGGATATTCAATCCGTTTTGGGTCGTCGCAGGCTCAAGGTGGTATCATTCAGAGGTCGACTCTCAATTCCCACCGCAGTCCCGTCACCGCGCCGAGGCCATTCTTGCAGAGCAAAGCGTTGACTATCACATCCAGCTATTTGGTGGCGTGTCTCACGGCTTCGCTGTGAGGGGTAATCCCGAAGTATCGCGTGAAAGTTAGTGGGTCCCCTTATCACATCTCCGAACAATCTGACAAGATGCCAAAATTTAGAGTATGCGAAGGAGGAGAGTGCACGAGGTATTATTGGATGGTTTGATCGGTTCAGTAAGTAGGTTACGAAAGCCGAGACGGTTGTGTGGCTACAGTCGATGGTGGTAACGGATAAGAAGATCGTGACAGTGTAATTTTGACTATGGGATCGATGACCATCCGACATTTCGGTGGCGAGTTTAAGTTACGAAGGATGCTGTAGTCAATTAGAAATGGAACGTCCAACATATCTAGCATCGTCAGGATCAAAATCGCTTCCGGTCACATCACACATTCAAGATGTGCCCGAAGCGAAGCACTAGCCCGCTCACATAACCCGCAAACGGCTTCCATAACGTCACGCAGCCGCTACGATCGGGGAGCGTACCTGCCCGGTGTCATTGTCTGCGGATTCGCTTGTCGGCTCATCGAGCGGATGCTTCAACACCATAACTGACGGCCCTGCGAAAAACTCTATTGGTAAACGAACAATCTGTCTGAAACGGAACACATTTGTCCCCACCTTCCACTTGCTTTTGTGGAGCAGGTAGCGGCCGCACATACGGCTGTGCCACCCAGTGCGGCAGTCCTTCCTCCACGTTCATACCATCCTTTCCCACCATTTCGGCATCTCTATCCATCCTCGCTTTCATCTCCCGAACGACTTCGTAGTAAGGCCCTAGATCAGGTCCGCGTAGCTGTCCTAGGGCATCGCGCAAGTCGATTTCACGTGAAAGTGCTGGCCGTAGCAGCTTGAAAAGATGGCCCTTGATCCCGCTCGAAGGGGTTGGCGTCTTCTGGTTTGAGACAATGTCTAGGTATTCAAGTGCGAGATCTGCATGCCGCGGATGCAAACCGCCTGTACTTGAGGGCGCGTCGGGTACGAAGAGTGCAACATTGTATAACTGGCCTTCGGCGGACATGACTGCATCTGCACCGGTCTCAGCGAGGCAGCGGGCGATGTCGGCGTGGGTAAGGATGTTGCCGTTGGCGAAAACGGGCACTGAAACGGCCTCCTTAACGGCGCGTATCTTTGCCCAGTCGGCAAGACCCTTCAATGCAAGTAAAATCCCTCACGGGCGAGGATATGACAGGACCTATGCGTACCGTGTTTTGGCCACGTTGTTCACGCGTCCGTCCGTGGCATGTGAGGATTTGTGCACCAGCGCGCTCAAGCATCCTCGCGTATTCGACGGTCTGCTCCAGCGAAGTAAAGACGCGGAACTTGGCGGTGACAGGAATCGACAGACTCTTATGAAGAGTGTTAACTAGACCGCATTGAACACACGTACTGTCGGAAAGATGGACCTTCTCAAAGGAAAACGTACTCAGTTTATAGATTAGATCCCATTCATCCTGTAGAAAGCTTCCGTAGTGGCCCTTGCGAGCGATATCTTGTGGACATCCTAGATTGATGTCTACTGCATCACAATGGCCTTCCAACGCCAGTGCAGAAGCGAGCAATTGCTCGGGGTCATTTGCACAGAACTGGATAATGAGTGGCCGGTCGCTGGGGCCACCTTCCTCCCCGAGCTCAGTGTTGAAAGCTATCTCGCGATATCCGTTGCGTTTGTTGTTGGCGTACATCTTCGCGTTGATCATCGGGGTATAGGCTAACTATGTCATACCGTGAAGTCAAAGAGTCGTCTGTGCTGTGGGAATGAAGAAATTGACCTGAGCACCGTACCGTCTGGATAATGTCCGCCAAGCCTGCAGTCGATGGATGGGTCGGTGCTGGCAGATGGAAGCAGTTGAGATGACGCACAAGTTCACTCTGATCCACCATAGGTGCGACGACGTATTGCGGGCTTCCAAGTACTTTGCGGTAAAAATCATATCCATGTAATTTTGGGCGTGAAGAAAAGGCCATAGCCATGTGGTGGTAAGCTTTTAACTTGGCACGTGGACGTACAGGGAACTTGGCTGCGACGTAGCACAGATGCAGGAGCATCTCTCGACGTCCTTCTACTGCCAGGCGTCGAGTTGGATCAATTCGGAGTGGAAGGAATGTCTCGCCTTCCCTGTCACCCGGCCAGACTCAACGAGTAGCCTTACAAATATAAATGGATTTCACTATGCTATAGGAGCTGTCGTTGGAATAGTATGCACTGAACGCGACTTGAACAATCCTGTTCCTATCGACTATGACGCTGACCTCTACCGTATCCATCAACCTATACTACTGTACCGCTGACCTAGAGAATCGCTGACCTAGAGAAGGGCCGGCGCAGGACACCAACGGTCCGACGAGGATGCGTCGGGATATTTTCTACGAGGGCGTGCAGGAGCGGGATGAGAGTTGTGTGTTGACAGGAGATCCCTACGGTGCTTGCAATGCCGCACACTTTTCCCAAGTTATAGTGACATGGTATGATACTCCTGTATGGCAGTATATCGAGACGTTCTGCACTCACTGACGTCGAGACTCCAGCAGCGAAGACGACATGATACAAGACGTCGACAATGTTCGTAATGGTCTGTTCCTCGAGGCAGGAATACATCAAATTGTGGGTCGACATGTCGTAAGATTGAAGGTGCATTTATTCAGTCTGATGCCGCACACAGTCGGAGGCTGACAGATTCTCTGAGCAGACACCGAACTTTGCTATGGATACGCCTGACGTCGACCCGAATGCAGACAGAGCGCAAGGAAGGTATACAAAACACCTCCTTACCCGATCCATTGAGCGGCTTGTCCGTCCTTCTGGCTGTGCAGCCCGTGTCTCTTCCTACATGTCCATGTCGGCCTCCCACTATACTCTTCAATGCCATTTACGCTAGCGCTGTGGCGCATCACTTTGGATTTAGACTGACGGATATCTTGAAGGAGGGCAAGGATGTGTTCTACCCTGGTGGGCCTGCAAACGCAGCGCACAGAGATAACAAGCGTCACTACGATCAGACCGATGCTGATATAGGGGACTCCAATGAGCAGTAAGCAGCTCGGCAGCAATGTCACGAGAATCATAACAGAACAGAACGCGTGGCAGGCCCGATGCCACCGACTGCCTTGATGTGCTCATGATGCATCGGTCCAGGCGATGGAGCTGGAGACAGTGAGTGCATACCTGAAAGGTTGAAGAGGTAGCAGCAGCAGCAGCAACAGAGCGCAAAGGGCTAGACGAGAAGGTCGCTTCATGGAGGGTGTCACTGGCACCTCTGAGTGCGATTGATATTGAATCTAGCATATTCCCGGTCGGTTCTCTTTGGATGTGATTGGTGAGATCAGATTCCAGTAACCACTCATAAGATGTCCAGATCCTGAATTCCCAGACCCGGCTCATTTTGGCGCGCGATGGGTTCTTCACCAACTACTACCAACCCCCCCTTCCCCTAGGATGCAGCGACGCCATAGTCCCAGAGGCCTTGAACTGTCACTGTAGCGGGCCTCATGCCTCTGTTCTATTTTAGCCATTATAATAAAGATTGTGATCGTATGCGTAATGCGTAATGCGTACACGTACCCAGGCTGTACTGGTTTAGCACGGCTCATCGCACTACTAACGTGGATGCACTTCTTACTCGTCCCTTTATTCCCGTCCTTCACTCTAAATATCACAGATGGATTAATATTGAATACGTGGTGTCGATTCAGATTTGATGAGCTCAGCAGCAAGCTTGCCAGGTCGATTCACGCGCTTACGCTTGGTCATATACTGCAGCTGTATATTACAGTATCTCTTAAGTCATCTCTTCGATTGCAGAAAAAAAGGCCAATGTAACGCACTGGAAAGCCCGGTATGCTGCACCGTGTACCGTGGCTGTACGTACCGTGCTTATCTCATGCTCATGAATGTCGGCTAGGTTGCTGTTCATATCAAGGTACATTCACTTCTGTCCTAACACATGGCCCCAAAATACTTGCCCGAAACCCTCGAGGTAGAGAGTGCAGAGCACCGGCAGAAAAGGCTTCGTGCGTACATTCTAGTCCTCAGGGCCCTCGCCAATCCCTAATCCCCAGCCCGTAGAACGTATTCTCGAAGGATTGAGCCAGGAAGGTCGTCCCACCACCACCACCACCGCCAACAACAACAACAAATCGCCAGATCCAGACTTTTCTTTTGATTTTGGCGACCGCGAGACATTCGCTGTAGAACCGCCCACCGAACGTGCGCCCCATCTATTTCTCTCGCCCTACTCCGAATCTGATACCTACACATACACATACACATACAACTACACTATAACGACAGTACTCACGCGGATCCGACAATTCCTTCCCCAGATCGAGCGGTCCAACGCAGAGCTACTAGAAAGGGACCCTCTGAGCATCGACATCGAGCACATCGAAGAGACCGACGAACGCGTCGTCCAGATGGCAAGCGTTCCAAATTTAGCCCTCTCTATCAGTTTATGAGCCGGTCGTTGCTGACTTAAAAAAAAAATCAACCAGGACCTCGGCCTGGGCGTCTTCGAACAGCGACGCGCCCGAAGCGACACAGCCTCCAGCTCGTCGTCCGCATCGTCAACTACATGCTCCTCGTCCACAACCACCTCTTCCTCATCCACCGCCGACTCAGACTCAGACTCGGACTCGGACTCCAACGATAGGCCCTCACCGGCCCACCTCCGACGACCAATCCGTCCCATGCCGA
>QFEA01003162.1:0-30251 GCA_003315975.1 Lactifluus echinatus
GGATCCTGACTATTACGTCTGGGAATTGCTGTGTGTTTTTCCGTCCACGCTTCTGGCCCAGCGAACGTGGACTAGGCCGTGTCGAGGTTGCTGGGAATTGCGTAATGCCCAAGAGAGTGTTGTAAGTAGAACAAAGGCCTGTACACCTCTAGCCTCCTGTGGGCCTTTGTTATCTCTTTGCTACTTGTACTGGTGGCGCTCAGAACTATGAAAAACGACCTAGAAATCAACGTGCTCTGGCGGCGGTCCACAACCCGGGGAGGAGTCTGCGGAACTAATGTGGTAAGGTCTGGGTATAGCCGACTTATCTCCCCGCCCAATTTCCCGGAGACTCGGAGCGCTGTCCATTCAATACCACGTTCCACTACTTTTTGTGTGTGGCTGCGCCTCGACGACCTTGACCTAGAAGATGTCAGCTAGAGTTCTTGTACATGACCGGAGCGTGCAAAACGTCCCAGGTATCATATTTCTTGATGCGCCACAGTTGCATCTGCGGGTTGCAGTCAAAGAGGAAGGGTATTGTATGTAAGTAACTCATCAGTGTCGGGCTGACTAGAGGCAGCCCCCAAGCTCACGACTCCGGCGCAATATTTGACACTGCAGTCATCTCATGCTCATTGTATATGTTCATTTGCTGCTGCGAATCTGGCTAAGGTACAACTATCTTCCCAGTCACTTTCGAGATATATATGCTAACAAAAGCCACCACGAACTGGCAAAATGTATGCTCGTTGTGACGGAGCAATCCCTCTCGAATAGGACAAGTGCATAACTGCACCGTAATAAATGCTGTTCGCGCTCGCATGATACGATGGCTCTCTTCTCTATACCTTTGTCTACTACACTAACAGAATTCATCATTTAGTCGTTAGGGAGAGGCGAGGACCTGAAAGGCCATCCCATAGCTGAAATTCCCATTGTGGCTCTAGCTGCTGATACTGCATCATTTTCCATTGGGTCAATGTACTGTACTGTACATGCACTTCCTCCAATATCTCGGAAGAAGATCGATCATTAGCGACAGCAGGTTCCCCGCTCACCATAAACCATTTACCCTCTTCGTTCTCATGTTTTTAGCTTAATTATTGCCAAGTGCCAATAGTAGTAGGCCCGTGTTAAATATCTCTTCCGAATTCCGTCGCGAACATTCCTCGAAAGGAAACGTGCCGCTAGTGCATATTCCCATATCCGTGTTGTGCGACCCGCACGTAACTATCTGACCTTTTAATCGTACGACTATGATACCACCTACGAGTATCAAGGCTCGCGGATATGAGGAAAAATGGAAATAATATTCCCTCTCCGAGGTCGCATGCAACGGACGACGACCATCAATCTGTCTCGTTGGTTCCTGTAGCGTTTGCGTCCGGCGATAGAAGCAAGATAGGTGGAGATAGAAAATAGGCTGTATTATTACCGAAGTTAGAGAGGAAATTAGATGCAGCTGGCGCCGAGCGGCCGTTCCCGGTTCACTATGTGCACAGTTTAATTGCCGTATGCCGCGGGGATCCATGACCGAAAGCGGAATTTAAATTTGAGAAAAAAAGAAACCCGGCGCCACTGGCGACAGGAGTCGCTCACTGACACTCCCCGCCGCTCACCTCGCTCTCTAGATCTGGCCACTAGGTACTATATGATCTGGGCTATCATGCAAAATTTTACAGGGGCATGCGGTAACGAATAGGCCGTCGGAGGCAATGTGGTATCGATGGCCCCGGCTTGGACTGGCCGCCGACGCGGACGTTCTTCTTCTGCGGATATTCTCCGACTGCGCACGATCCACATATCAGTTAGTTGAGATGCCAAGTTTATCTTTCCGGTTTGTTCTGTCCCGTCGAAACCTGTCCGAATGAAGCTTCTGATTTAGCGGGCGAGGTGGCTATGACCTTTGCCCTCCTTGGGCAGACAAACGCTTTTCGTCGTTCATGGCACCACGTTTTTCTCATCTCACCTGTGCCACATGTGCCGGCAGGGACAAAATTCTTTCCCACATACAATTGTAATGCGCTCCGCCTTGGGTGATACAGGACACATGCGCCCAGCCTGTCTCCCGCGTTTCCGACACTGACATTCTATGAACTATCACTGCCTGGACCACGCCACCTGCACCGGAAAGATGTTTCACCGGTGCAATGGACCGCCCTCTTCGCCGTGCTATCCTCTCGAACGGTCTCCGCCTTTTCGTCGTGGTCGAGGCCAACGTTCTTCGTAATTGCTGAATGATTGACGCGCAAGTCAAAAGAGAATACAGAAGAAAAATTGAAATGGACACTCCAAGATAAATTGCCCTGCTATTCAACCTTCTAATTCGTCCCGATTTGGCTGCCATAGAAATGGATTCACCGCGGACATCAGATCCTTGACATATGTGGTCGCACGCTTGCTGCTTCCATGCTCCATCTAAACTGCTTCATATGCAGTTTTACTGTCACGGCCGCCTGTCTGAAGGGAAGTGAGTCTCCTGGGGAGTTTTGGTGCAGCGTAGGCCATAGACTATATCGACTGGTGCATTTGTTTCATGGCTGGCTGTTACTGCTCTGGGTAAACATCGTTACGAGATGCAACGCCCACCGTTTCTCGCTCGATTAAAAATTCCATTAATGTTTTACCACCTGCCAGCACAGAACGCACGTGACGCAGACCCGTTGTTTCGGGATTTTGCGCACATATGCGGCAATGAACTATTGCTTTTTCTGGATCGAGGATTACTGCTTTAGTCATGCCCCCACTCAATGACGATGGCTGACTTGAATGGGGGACAAAGACGTTGCAGTAAGGGCTTACTGCAAATGTAGGAACGGCAGGGTCCCATTTCTACTGGATCAATGTTTTTCTTGGCATTCGGACGGGGACTGGTAACAGCAGCAGCAGAGTGGAGAGCAACATTTTGCATTTATCGGTTATGATCCGGGGTCCATGTTCCTGTCTAAGGGCCCTACTATGTCCGATGTCATTCCTTGAAGCAAAATCGCACCCCTCAGGTGTCTCGACAACGTACATGGATATCTGGCGCTGCAAATTTACAGCACGGCTGGCAACGTGCAGACCATGATTGATTTGTATTCGAAGTTGAATCATCTTTGCTTCTATTCCTTTGTGCTACGCTCCACTATACACCACGCCGCATTCCAGGAACCGTCATCTTCAGCGTATAGGGTGTGCCGTTTCCTCTCAGGTGTGACTGGAAACGCATCAACTTTCATGCGTCCAAAAAACCTTGTATCGGCTGACGTGGTATCTACCCCGAGTAGAAAACCCTCTGCTACGATTGGCTAATTAGGCATGGACAGAAAGTATAAAAGGGCAGCGCACTGTTCCGGTTTTCTCCAGCTCAAAGCGCAGCTTCACCTTCATTTAACTTAGTATCCTCCACGATGATGTTCTACAAGCCCCTCGTCTCTTTGGTGGCAGCTCTCGTTGCAGCAAGCAGCGTCGCCGCCTCTGTCGTCCCAGTACCCAGGAGTGATGGTGGTTACGCCCCTCCAAACGTCGCGCCTATTCAAGCTAGCCAGTGCAACACGGGGTCGGTACAGTGCTGCAACACAGTCACCAATAGCCAGAACCCTGTCGTGGGTGTCCTCTCTGGCCTTCTCGGCCTAATCGTGAACCCCAACCTCGCCGTCGGGTTGACTTGCATTCCCATCATTGGCTCCGTTACTTGGTAACACGCACCCCCTCCCCTTAACGTTATACGTGTGTGTACTAATATCTCCTCACGACAGCGCGAACCAACCGGTCTGCTGTAACAACGTTGTCCAGAGTCGGTGTCTTTCTTTCCTTTCACGTTTTGGGCCTGCTAATTTGAGATGACCTCCAGACGGCCTTATCAACATTGGCTGCACCCCGATTGCCCTTTAAAAACTGTGGCTTCAAGCTTCCTTCTATTGGAGGTTGTTATACCTGGTGGGGTCAATAGGAGAGGGACGAAGAACCCAGATGGATAGGTCTTCTTCATTTGACTTCATTATTCGAATAGTCTTCTGAGTATATCATGCATATTGGTGATCGTTAATGGCGTAGTAGTCTCAAATTCATCGTCGCTCATTTTTCAATGCATGTCCATGTCCGAAAAGGTACCAACCTTACTGGTCCTTATTGAGCATACGATGCAGATGACATGGTCACCCGCAAACTCGGGGTCGGGGTGACCGTTAGATAAGAAGAACCAGACACTGTCCCAAGTTACAACCAGTATGTCCGACTCAAAGTACGTCCGACTCAAAGTACTTTCCTCTTAATGAGGCCTATAATTAGAACCAAATTAAGTGCATCAGACATAATTTAGGACAGGATGTGCCAAGTGATGCTAGTAGGGTACCGGGCGCCACTGACACTGGAGACACAATACAGATGTGTACCACTAAGGGCTGACGGACACATTGGGTCTATCGTCCTCGATTTATCAGGCGTAATGTACATCATGCCACAGGCCCACAGTTGGCGTAAGTTGTTATCTGGGTGTCCGTCCCCGCATGTCCCCGGGACATGTAGGGCCTATCCTATTAGTGTGGTTCGCTGTCATTTAAAAAGTATTCATGTTCACACAAATTTCCTCACCACGCACGCACGTGTTCCGGAACATCTATTACGTATACTGAACCCGATAGAAAATAAATGCTTCGGATGACCCCAATTACTACGGAACGATATCCGAGTCGAAAAATCACTACATACATAATTACAGCATTTTTCTGGGCTGGGGAAAGGTGAGACGCAACCGTAAAGGGGACACGCTAGCTCTTACTTTACCCGCCACTTTGTTTACGGCAGCGCTTAGTAATCAGTACCTGACAGTTAAAAAAATTTCCTCATCGTCTCTCCCCCAAATTTAGTTGTTTTTGGCTGTTCTTCCCGTTTCACCGATTTGGAATTTGTGGCGTGTTGTGTTTGTTTGATATGGTCGCTTTTCTCTCTCCGACTTACCTGTCGAGTGTGTACCCGGCGATACGTAGTGTCCTGGGTGGTGCTCAAGGTTTTTGCCTACAGTGTGGTTGTATTCAAGCATTGATTCCATTGGTGGATGGCCAGGGACACCCACTTTGAAGTTTGCGATTTTTTTTTCATCCCAATAGCGCGAGTCGCAGCTCAAGCTCCGCATTGGCAGGCTCCTGTTCTCACAGTTTCTAACTCTATACTTGTGAACGACATCTCTTCCTGTCGTTTCATCAATCTTATCCTTGCCCTCCTCCGTGTCCAACCCCCAACGTGACGAGACCTAACCGCTGCACCTGGTCGGTCAAATGGACAACTTGGATATAGCACCATCGCGCTGTACAAATGCAACAGACCTCCCACGTTCCTTCTGAGAAATGGTGTCGTAATATCACACTTGATGTCCTTGTTCACCGGGTGGAGTTGACGATACGGCCCGAAGGAAGGAATCTAGGTTTCTATTGCCCACCTTCTTTATTATTGTCGCAGAGGTGCCTCGCTCTAGGCCAAAAGTATCTACTCAATAGAATTGCTGATTTTTGCGCAGGCATTGGCCCTTGGTATGGAGCTGCAGTCATGTGGCGTGATGAGGGGATATTGGGATGGCCGTCGCCGTGAGCTTCTCACCCCGAGATCATGACAGGCTCTGCAATTGACATCGTACATGCCTAGCTTGATATATCATTACCAAGCTCTGATAAAATCGAGTGCAAAAGCCCGCAGGTCGATTAATAGAATGCCCGCTGGCTGTTATAGGCACTTCTCAGAGTTATGCGAGCCTTTCATTGCGTTTCAGTTCTTTCCGCCCCTGGCGACGTGTGAACTGATTGTTGTCTAAATTACCGGTCCAGCCCCGTGCACAGACCGTTCTCTCTACCGTTTGGTGATCTCGAACGGTCTCCGCCTTTCTGATATAGCTCAGAACAAGGCCCTTCGTCCATGCCAGTGACATAAAGCGAGAGTACTGAGCGAAATTGGCAACGGGGCGCCATGCGATCAATTTCCTGATGCCTCTTCTACTTAGTTTGGGAATTGTTGCGTATGTCATACAGTGATACAAGGGAGCTGACCGCGGACTCATCAAATCCTTTGACAGTCGGGTCGCACGCCCAGCACTTCTGTGCGGCCGTGTTAACTGCGCTTGGTTCTCTCCTATGGTGGCGTAGGCTTGAGACAGAATCGCTTGTGTATTTCGACGGCAATACAACTGTGGGAATAGCCGCCAATCATGCACGTGCGGGCGTCTACATCCAACCAGGACTCTGGCCGGGATCGGGCTAGACTCTCGACCATTCATCAACGCCTAGTGTTTAATACATAACTCACGTTATGCCCCGATAGGCGACGTGGGTTGGGATGGGTTCTTCCAAGGTCCGAGTCTGTGCACCACCCAAGAGGCAGTGCATTTCTGTTTTCTCAGGTTTGCGAGTACGTCTTTATTTATTTTATGACAGCTAATTTAGAATGGCGCCCTAACAAACCTGGTAGAACACGAATCCAAAGGGCAGCATACATACCTTTCAGCCAATCCTACTCAGTGACTATTCTACCTGTGGTGCAAGCGGCACTTGCGCAGAACTGTCTAGCAGTAGCAACCGCGGGAATAACCTCTCCGTTCTAGCCGTGAGGATCACTAATTTATTCGTCCAGGATCCCGTTATTCTCGGAATCACTCTTTGAATCCAAGTCGCATTTCCTTGGTATTTAGAGACAAGACAGAGGGCAATACGGCCCTCCGAAGTTTCAACTCGGCTAGTGATTGATCTGACATGAAAGGTAAATAAATACTTTCGGATCTGTATTCCGAAGTTAAAACTTCATTGCTTCTACTTCTTTGTATGAGAACGTCACCCATGTACCACCCGTCCGCGTTCCAGAAACCCAAATAATCTTTATGTATCATTTCCGCTCAGGTCACCTATCATCACAACCAGCCTTATGAAACCAAGAATAGCTTCTCTCTAGAGATGAGGTAGGGCAACGAGTCCGCGGAAGAAGAACACCTTTCTTCTGGGATTCCTCACTTGAGCGCGATACCCCTACTTGGGAAGCAATGAACACAGCTCAGGTATCTCATCTGCGATTGGCTAGTCAAGTCTAGGGAAAACATATAAATGAGCAGCGAATTTCTCTGACATCCCCCAGTCCAAAGCGCAGCTCCAGGATTACCACAGCCTCCATCTAGTCTTCACAATGATGTTTTACAAGCAGCTCATCTCCTTGGTCGCAGCTCTCGCTGCAGCAAGCAGCGTCGCCGCTGCCGCTGTTGCTCCAGTAGCCCGCGGTGGCTCTCTCTTCCCCCCTCCGGTCGTCTCTCCGATCACTACTAGCCAGTGCGACACGGGCAACATTCAGTGCTGCAACGACCTCACCAACACCAGCAACCCGATCTTGCAAGCGTTTTCTGGCCTCATCCCCGTTGGTATACCCATCAACCCCAACCTCGCCATTGGGTTGACCTGCACCTCCGTCCTACTTGGCAGCACCAATTGGTAGCACTCATCTTATTTCATGGCATACGTAGAATGCTGACATCTCCCGACAGCGTCCAGCAACCAGTCTGCTGTGAAGGTGTCAGCCAGAGTCAGTGTCACTTATTCGCTCACCCGGACTTGCTGATTCATGATTAATAATTAATATCCAGGTGGTCTCATCAACGTTGGTTGCACACCGATCAACCTCGGCCTGTGAACGTAGGCGTACTCCATGCATAAGGGGTTAGTTATCGAAAGTGGTGCCAAAAGGGGAGATGAGATGAACGTAGCCGGATAGTTTTCCGTCGTCGACACGACTATGAGTTGTAGTTATCATGCACCTTGATGATAATTAGTAGCATTGTAGTCCTAAATTCATCTTCGTTGTCTGTCAATGTCCGGGATGTAAGCTGGCCTCCACTGGCCTGGTCTTGGTTAACATACGGTAATTGGTGACCCTTCTGCGCGGACAGCTGAGCCAGACCAGCCCAGGTCAAGATCACCATTTACTAAATGCCCTAATGCAGACCAAACAGCTTGGTCACCTCTTACTAACGACTTGACATAATATTCACACATGTTCTTCCATATACGTAGACTTCACATACACATAAGAAACATTCCGACGTGCGAGTTAAATTATGGAAACCCGGCCCCGCAAATCCCAATTTAACGATCTTCCTCCCATTCCCTTCAGATGGAGAATATCAAAACGTCATCTAGTTCCCTCGTTCATCGTATGAGGCAGTAGAGATACGCGGCCTGAATACAACCGCGATTACGCTGCGTAATACCTAGCCACACCGACGGCACCTCGTCGTCGAACTGGCGGACGACGACGATACCAAACCGCAGAAAGTTTCGAGTGTCAAGATGGTAGCGCAGTGCATTTAATTTCCCGCCTCCCATGGACTATGTACCAAAGGTCACGTCCTGAGACACGCTGTTAATGATGTGCAATCCTTGAAAGAAATTGCCTACAACTGAAAGTACGCAACTTAGGGCGCCCTTTGGGACGGATCAGCTGAGTTTTACATTTTACGAGCCATTCAGTTGTCTGGTATGAAACATCCATCTCCCATGGGCTAATGCCATCACATTGCAGATGGGGCTTACAATATAAACTTCTCTACTTCTGTCGTCGATCGGTAGACAAACACATTAAAATACTCGTATGTTGAGAGGACATGGACATCACTAATATAGCGGAGATGGAAGAAGCGATCAAGTACTGTCGACAATTAGCCGCATCACCCGACCGTCTTCCAAGCTATCCATTCGCGTTTTCTCCTGCCTCGCTTTTGGGCAACCTTCTGTTCCGTATGTTTGAGCGCACCGACAAGGTCGAGGACCTCGATAAATCAATTACCGTATGCCGCGATGCCTGCGGCACGGATGGGGCCACTGGTCACTTTGATCTAGCTATGAGGCTCATTCTGCGATTATCATCTCGCTTCAAAAAATTGCCATTGGAGAGTGCATCGTACCGGATCTAAACAGGCCAAGTCGACCAGGCAATCGGGGCTTTGTAGCAAGGAAGGGCCTTATTTAAGTCCGAGATGTGCGGCTTCCACACTTACAACTGGCCAACTTCGCGTGGTTTACTCTGCTCTCGGAGAGAAGCTCGTGACGATCAACAGCAACCTCGAGAAACTGACTCTATCTATGGAATTAGATGGGTTTTACAGATCCGGGCTTTACCGGACTTGGCGACCTTCTTGGTGCCCCTATCTTTTGACAGTCTCCGTGCCGCTGCATCACGCGGACCGTCATCAACGATTGCGACTGGCCCTCCGACATCCTCATCTTCAGGAAACACCAGTTTGCCTACTTCCCATGCGATGGGATGCTGGAGCAAGGCAAGGCATTTAATGCATCATTTCAGCTTCATGGAGGCCTGCGCCTGTCGCTGCTTTGCATTGTATGCTCGTGACTTCCGAATGCAGAATCCGCCTACCTCTTGGCTTGCAACGCTGCAGAGTTAACAGATGAGAACCTCACCGACGAGGCTCTCCACGTCACCACGGCCATGCCGTACTGTGGATTCTGAAGTGTGATTGGGACGATGTGGGCGAAGGCAAATACAGACGGACGTGAGCTAGCCCAGACATGATGTTCACGAATGAAGAGGCGAAGACACCGTATTACGAGAGAGGGGTGATGGAACTTTGAGATGCTGTGCAAAGACTGAGGCAAGGGAACTATGACTTTAGAGCGGTGGGTGAATTTTATCCATTATGACGCGTCTCCGGAGTTGTCACTACAGCGTATCTGATAGTCGCTGGACTTCGTCTATACATGGCCTTAGTACAAGTCACATATGTGGTTTGGAGAGGCAATGAGGATCTGAGCGTGAGAGGTGAATTGGGCGATAGTCCCATACATCCCAAAGCTACCTGCTGGCGCGAGTCCGAACGGCAAGTATGGCGGTGGAACAGTGGGGCATGTCGGTGTAGACTCGGAGGAGCCAAACATCTCCAAAGTTCTCTCTGTCCCTACCGTAAAAGAGGAAGGGCAGAAGGTGACAGGACTGAGTTATCAAAGAGCTGGATACAATGAAGAGAACACCCATCTTCAGAGGTTGTGTGGATAAATCTAGAATAAGTTGCGAGCTCCAGCCCATGCGGCGTGGCATCATCGTTTGGGGGCGTGTCCTGCCACCCCAGTGTCAGGTACGTTGCAGGATGCAGGAGATGTCTTGGATGCCTACATATATGTTTATGGTTGTTGACTCTCTTCTTCGCGCCCGCTCTGAACCCACTGCACATCCTGTCCTAACCCTGCTCTTCCACCGCACTTTTGTTTTCTGAGCTGCGGACACGACAGCTAGCATGAAAGGCGTGGCACAAACGACAGTTGGTCTTTTCAGGTCCACAGAGCCCGAATACCATGGTGTATATTAGTAGCACATACATATTGGATCGTGTCCATGTTCTCACAAGTGGTTTGTCAGCTAATACGCCATAGTCAATAATGTTGTAATCTGTCAAATGATAGAAGACGCTGGAAGTATTGAAGACATGGGCCCACATCAATGAAAGGAACAAGAGGGTGAGCATGGAGAGTGGGAATGGGGCAACGAACCACTTAGAGAGGCGCAATATGAGGAAACAAGTGACATCCCCATCCTTCTTGTTCCTTTACCACCACCATCAACTGAATTATGGATCTACTGTCTCCTCCCCCGGGCTCGCCTGGGGCTCTTGAGCACACGCTCCAGTCTCTCCGTGCCGAGGGCATGGACTTTGACGGCCTTCAAGCTATCGTCGAGCATGAAAATGACTCGGTGCCAGGCGCTGCTCCCCCGAGCCTCCTCCTGGATAGACTCCCCCCTCTCTTCGCCGATGCCAGCCTCACTGAGCACATGCTGGCTCGGCTTATCCTTCATACTCTGGATGAATATCCCGTCGCGGAAGGCAACCGCATCGCCCTCCTCCTCCGCACTGCCAAAGCCCTGGCAGAGTACTCCTTGCTTGACCTGATGGCTTTCCAGCAGGTCCTCTTCCCTCCACCGGCACTTCCCTCTCCTCCGCACCTCTCTGATGACGTGCCCATGTTCGACTTGCCCACCGACTCCCCTGCTCCTCCCTCCTCTCCGCCTGCACCCGCGCCTGCACCTACGCCCACGCCCCAGCCCACACCTACGCCAGCCCCCTCGGGGGTGGCCAAGGCACCGGGCAAGGGTAAGGGTAAGGGCAAGGCTAAGGCGCCCACCTCGACCCCCGCTGCTGCTGCCCCTGACAAGAGGGCGGCTGGCGCCTGGGGTCCTACTGACATCAAATCCTTCACGGCGGTGACAGCAATGCCTGCGGCTCCTAAGCCCCCCATCGTGAAACCGGCCTCCCGGCCATCCATCATCCTCCACCTCACCACTTCCTCGCAGGACGACTGCCTCAGGAAGTATGCGCTCCGCACGGACGCTGCTTCGCTGATCCCCGCCTGCAACCAGGCTCTCTGCCGGGTCCCACGCCTCGCGAACGTCAGGGTTTCCACTGCAAGGTGGAGCCCTGCAGGCAACCTCGTGGTTTACGTGGGCCCAGACACCAGCCTGGACCAACTCCAGAAGGCCTCCTCATTCCTCACCTCTGCCATACAAGCCTGCCTGCCGGATGCCTCACGGATCTCAGCTCGCGCCAACGTTCGCTGGTCGAAGATGCTAATCAACGGGGTCCCTACCAGGGTAACCGGGGACCCTGATGCGTCTCGTGCTTACACTCCCGCCCAGTGCCATGCGGCCCTTGCGGCCGACAATCCTTTCTACCGACTCCTCAACGTCACGCAGCTCCCTTCTTGGGTGCGTAAGCCATCCTCCTACCTCCCTGGCTCCTGCTCGTCGCTCGTAGTAGCGTTCGAGGACCCCGACGGGCAGGTTGCAACCAGGATGATGATGGCCAAGGTCGTCTTCATCTTTGGCGGTGTGGCAACCGTCAAGCGCTGGCAGCAACATCGAGCCGCCTTCCGGTCGAAGAAGACGGATCGCGTGGGCAAGCTGAGGGCTGCAGTGGCTTCGGCTGCTCGCCCAACGACGCCGACCCCCGATCCTAATCTGGTGTGGAGTTCCTCTTCCACCCCTGTGCCCTCTGCCCCGGCCCCTGTGGCTGGGCCATCAGCGCCCGATCATTCCCCTCCACCCATCACCACTGCACCCTCCCGCAAGAGGACGCGTTTCGCCGCCACGATCGCTCGCAGCCCAGCGTAAGTTTCATATTCGCATTGTCGTCTTATCGCCGCCACCCCCTCTCGTAACACCCGGTTTTGGCATCCGTCCGTCCCCTCCATGCGCACGCACAATTTCCTCTATGACCGCAACGGTTAGTCGGTCGTCTTTTCCCCCTCCCTTCTCTGTTTTCCTCTTGCCTCCCTTCTCTTTGTTTCATTCGTAGCTAGTTGTAATTGGCCAGTAGGGCGGCGCACCCTATGTTTGGGCTGAGGCTAGTAGTGTTACGTAGTTACAGTGTACAGAGTTGTAGGAAAGGTCTGCTGAGCTGATAAAGGCAGGACCCAATAAATTGATTCAAAAAAAAAAAAAAAAAAAAAAAGAGGAAACAAGTGAGCCCAACAGGTACGGGAACATGTTGTACCCATAAGAGAAGTGAGTGTACCTAAGGTGTGCGGTATGTTCCCGAGGAAAGGCATCTATAAACAATAAACAAAAGCAATGAGGAAGATGTAGCTGACATAGCGACTCAGGAACGAGATGAGCACAATGTTTCAAATGCACTTGAAGGCGCCATCGCACCAAGCGACGGGGTTCGACATTCCCTGAGGAGTGGTCTGCCGTGTTCCATTTTCTCGATGACGGTGGCCAAGGCAGTAGGGAAGGGGGAGATAATAGCATCGCCAAAAGCATGAGCCGGGTATCAACATCAAAGAAGACAAGATATTGCACCCAGAAGTAACATGGTGACAAGCTCAACCAGAAAGAAATAATTGGTAAAACAATGTAATCTGTGAGAACTAGTGCAAGATGGCCTGGACTTATGTTAAGATGCCCTCTGAACCTGGGCCGCTTTTAGGTCGTGACTGAGTTCTCAACAAGGAGAGACAAGGAGACAGATGAAAGAGCCCAGTGGGATTCAGAGTAAAGACAGTACTCCTTCAACACAGTTTGAAGACTGGCATCAGCCGGGTCCTGGTTGGATGTTCAACTCGTCCTTGTCCTCGGGGAGCCCCGGAGTTTAATTCGGAGTGTGAAAGAGCTGTCCCTCACGTGACAGAATGTTATTTGTTTGGCCGTCCTGCTGAACATACATAGTCCATGTGGTACTGATATTCCTCGTCCCAACTACTCCTCGTCCCAACTGGCTTTTCTGAGTATAATGCCCTTGAACACGGTTGGACCCCTGGGTCCTCCGCCCACTCCCGCAATGTTCTCGGCCTTTATCAACGGCCTTTTATACCACTTACATATCTACGTTCACTTGACCGATCTTACATTAACTCCTTTTTTTCCGTATTCCTCTACCTTCACGGGCCGCCTTGGGACCCTCTTTAATACTGACCTCCACAGCGCGACAACCTTTCGGTAATCACGTAATTGGTTTGGTCTCCCACATCACCCCCTCTTCCACTCTCTCACGGAAGAGGCACAACTTCACAACTTCACCCCTCCGGAGGATCACCCCTCCCTCCACCCCCTCCGCGCGTGGAACCGAGATATGCCCTCTTACAGAGCCTCCTCTATCGCCGCTCTACCCACCTACCCTACCCTCTTGCGGCAACTCCTATCCCGGGACTCCTGGGGCATTATCCATGAAATCTCGCCACCTCACATCCGCCTTCGTCCAACTGGCAATTGGACATGCCTTCACATCTACTTTCGCCCTACAGCCGGGGCACAACCCTCTGCCCTTGTTCCACGGCATCGCTCCCACAACCTCATCCACGTTCTCATGCATTGCCCCCTCACCCAGTCCCACCGACACCTCCTGGGCAACCCGCTAAACCGTTCTCTATTCGCCCTCTTTGGGACTGAAGTCAGCGCAACCCGACTTTGCCGATTCCTTCACACATCCCAGGCCCTTCTGAGGCCCCTACCGCCCCGACCAGACCCTCCGTGAGCCCCTCTTGGAAATCCCGCTTGAGGCATCCCTTTTTCTTTCACTTTAATATGACTACCTCATGGCCGGACTACTCTTGTCCCTGCACTTCCCACGTTTACTGTTTTTCCTTTTACCTACACTTTACTCTGCTATCTCGTCTCCACATGTAGTAGCTAGTCTTAGTGATCTTGCAATCGAGACAATAGACTTAATGCAAAAAAAAAGAATATAGTCCATTACCCATTGTTTCCTTCATGGGTCATCACATACTCAAAACTACGCAAATACTGTATATGCTTTTGACGCATATGGCTAATGCTCGCAAGCGAAACGCCATGCTTTAGAGGTGTGTAAGAGGTGTGTAAGTCTACTTTCGGGAATCAGGCTACGGCCGCTCAAGAACTCGCATACAGGCATGTCGTCCCGTTGCGCCTATTCTTTTCCCTAAGTTCCCTCTTCCCTCCCCACCTCTCCATAATAACGATGAACTATGATATTTTTCGCGAGGAACTTGGAATAAAGTATCCCGCGTATGGGCATGCCCTCTGGGAACCCGGCCCAGGCGGACTTTATCAATCCGTTCAAGTGGGCGACGTTGGCTTCATTCAGTCAGGCAGATTCCACCGTCTCTTCAATATTCTACTCCCCGGAGATGATCCATCTCAAAACTTCGGTGTTCCAGAACACTATAGTCCACTGGAACTCAAGATCAATCCCCATGTTTACACGAGCACGTTAAGTCCCAACGACTTCCGCTCTAGGTGGGTGACAGTTGAGAGTGGTGGATCCGAAGTATATGCCTTGGGGTGAACGAGTTTTTCACTACAGGCTTTCTTGTTACTGACCCTTTTCCAGACCGGATCCTACACAAGTAACTTTTTCTTGCTCCAGGAGGCAAGGTGCCATCTTATCGCTTCCTGTGCCAGCTCAATGCATAGACACGATTGCTCGGAAAGATTTCGCCAAATATATAACTGCTAATATTGACCGCTGGTTTGCCTTCACCCAGCAGCTTGGTTTGGATTGTCGCATCGACGATATTATTCTGGTAACGGGATGTCACCTTGCAAGATCGTGGATCAACACTGCATTCTCGGGGGGAATGGGTATTGAACAGGTGACCTTCGGCGTCACTACCGATGTGTCAGGTGTCAATGTAGATTGGCAACTTTCTCGTGAAGGTCTTCGAGGAGTGGCAGTCAATTGTGGACCGAGGGGCAAGGTACTGTGACGTGTTCCGTGTGCAGAGACAGCACAGCACTTGGCCTAATGCGATCACATCAGAATCTACCAGAGAATCAGTGCATATTCGTCAGAGGGTTCCGCGTTACTCGATTTCTAATTATATTGCCGAGGCTTCGAGCAGCAGCAGAACCAGCCCGCAGTCCAGGTGGCGACGACCGGGAACCTGAATATGGCACACAACTCATCAGTATCCCAGCCAACACTCATGTAAGCCAGTTTATTTAACATTCATTCTCTAGCCTTTCTTTGACATTCCGAAGTATCAGGATCCCCTTCACACACTGCTAAATTATCTCGCTGAAGTGAGCCAAACACTGATCTTACTGTGCACTTCCATTCCAACAAACATAATGCAGCAGGCACCTGACTGTGACATGGCTCTTGTTCATGACGATGACCTTATGTGCATTGACAGCGCCGTGAGTTTATTGTCTCTTGTTCGTGCCACTGTACTCAAAATTTTAGTCATTGGAAAATCTCCAGCCAGATGCTCTGATTGGCCACCTCCAGACTTCAATGCCCAAGATATGGAAGAGTCAATATGGTGGGCGTTCCCTCGCACAATATTATGATTTGAGCCCTATTGTAAATGTGTCTGCTAGTATACTCAGACTGTTTCCCTGCCAGTGAGGATGATGAGGGAACAGAACTGCCAGTTGTCAAAGTAGCAACATTATCCAAGTACACGTCCGAAGCATCAGCAGAAACTGGTAACCTTGAGTCGGATGACGCCATCAATATGGAGAGCCACCTTCGCCTCCGCATAAGCTCTACCCTTGTATTCGATCTTTTGAGAATGTCCTCATCAGACTTCGAGTCACTCTTCACTACCGCCACAGATAAATACATTGAATTCATCATTCCAATGCCCGAAAACTTCTCTAATCCAGGTTTTCCACTACCCTCTTGGGAGCACGCGGACAGCCTGGGAAAAATGTCGACTTGGTTTGTTGGCTACTCTTCAGTACATCCGTTCCCGTCTCAGTTAGCCAAAACCAGGTCAGGTGCTGCTCTTTTAGCAGATAAACTTGAAGGATGCGATATCCAGGGACAATTGAAGAACTTTGATTATCTAAGTACTATCGATGGGTCCAGGAATCTGGAAGAAAGAAAGTCGAGCCAAGAAAATGTTGTCGGGGACAAAAAAATTATACTGGAGGGTGAGCAATATTTTCTATCACCTCTGCCTCGTACTGATCTAATCAAACGAATTCTTCTTCTACGCTCATGTCTGGCCGCTGATCCCTTGATCTCCTGTCACACCTTTGCCATCTCTATCCACGTCGACACACTTGACGTTGTGGTTCCTGCCGACATATCTACTTGGTGACTTTGTTTGTCTCTGCACCAGAAATCGAAAGTGACATTTCCTTTCTTCAAACCAAACTTGCGGCACTGTCCCATTATGACCATCCTCTGCGCTCCACATGTCTCGGAGACCTGGGACAGGCGAGATATAAGCACTACTCATCGTCTCATAAGGATGAACAACTGGAACAATCAATCCTCCAGTTGACGGAAGCTTTACTCCTATGCGATAGGACCAGTGCTATGCAACAAGCCATTGGCTCGTTTTATACCCTCACGATCGCCCTTCTCGTACGCTCAGGGGAATCCAAAAAGCTTGACGATGTGCGGTATTGTATAACGCTCCTTCGCTATCTCCGAGACCAGCCGCTTGAAGTCCCCGATGTCCCACGAAATATGGTCACGTCCAAACTTGTGCATGCGATGTTCATTCAGCTGGATTTGAAGCCAGACGATGAGACAGATGAATTTTTGGTGACGGAGATGGCAATGTATTGCCGTGAATTACTGGACTCGAATATCTCGGCAAGCCCTCCACCAGATCCGTTTTTGCAATTAGCTCTGGTTGTTATTCACAGACGCCAATTAGGGGTAAGATGTGCGGATGAGGTGATCGAATGCCTCCGGGCAGCAAATGGGCAGTTACCTCATTTGTCCGTCTTGTCCTTCGCGCTTGGCTTTTCTCTCAACGAACGTTTCATGATGACACAATCGAGCAATGATTATGAGGAGGCCATGGCCAACTTGAATAGCTTCATCCTTTCCACTCGGCATTCTCCATTCTCCGAAGTCGATTATGAATCATTCCGAAAACGAGCTGCAACAATCACTGTGAGTCTTGCCCAAATTCGAACCAACTTTGGCGGGAAGGCGGAACATTTCGAGGCAGATTACCGGATTCGTAATGATTTGGACAGGACCTCTCTTGACGGTTATAATACCTCCAAGCAGTTGGCGGATCTTGGAGAGAGGCGCTTCCGGGAATTCGGTGTCGGAAGTGTTCCAGTTCCAGAACCAGAAGCACATTCCAACCGTCAGAAGGTCTCCAGGTTTGGATCACCATCGTCCCTTGCTGCCTCTCTCGCCGAATCAGATCTTTCTTCGGTGACCTACGACCAGTGGCGGCAATACATCCTCGCTGTTATGGGCTTCGGGAACATCACCGATATAGCCAAGATAGAAGAAGCGATCACGTGCTGTCGACTGTTGGTCGCATCGAGTCGTTGTCGTGACCGAGGCCGTACATTCACGGATATTCTCTTTGGTATATTGGGCCACCTTCTCTCTCGCTTGTTCAGGCTCACAGGAAAATTTGAGCATCTCGAAGAGTCGATCGCCGCAATGCGTGATGCTCTCAAGATTGATTCAGCACATGACCGCCATGATATAGCTCTGAACCTTGCCTTCCAGTTATATTCCCGCTCGAAGCTCTTTCGGCGCGACGAAGACATCGATGAATTCATGTCACTCCTTTCCATGGCCGCAAGCGATGCGCACACGAATATTCCCCTTCGATTCAACACTTCAATGCTTTGGGCAGTTACGGCGAGGTTAGCCAAGCACCCATCGCTCACAGCTGCCTATAAAAGCTCCATGTTGTTGATGCAAGACTCTCTAACATGTGCACCAACAATCGAGATACAACATTCTCGTCTCGTCGCTAACCGCGAGCAATACAAGGAGCTGCCATTGGACTATGGATCGTACCAGATCCAGTCAGGCCAATTTGAACAGGCAATCGAGACTCTCGAGCATGGAAGGGCGTTACTTTGGTCCGAAATGCGCGGTTTCCGCACCTCGGTCGACCAACTTCACGCGGTCGACTCGACTTTGGCAAGCAACTTCGTGGCGATCAACACCGAGCTCGAGAAACTGGCAATGACCACGAAACCGGATGACTGCGGACTTGAGACCCCCGAAGAAATGGTTCCGTTCGGTCATCTCTTGACCAGGCAACGGACACTTTTGGATGAACGCGACAGACTGATTTCACAGATCCGAGCCCTGCCAGACTTGGGCAGCTTCTTGGCTGTTCCATCTTTTGACAATCTTCGATCTGCTGCGTCATGCGGACCGGTTATTATCATAAACGATTCCATCTATCGCTCAGACATCCTCATCGTTCTCCACAACTCTCCACCTTCCCTCATCACCACGCCCAACGATTTCCATGACCGTGCAAAGGCATTGAAGGATATGTTAATCCATGCACGGGACAAGGGTCCAGGCACCATCGAATATGAGGGCGCTCTTGCTCTCGTACTCCGGGACCTGTACCATCTCGTTGGCAAGCCAGTCATCCAAAGACTCCGAGAATTGGATGTACCAGTACAGTCCCGTATTTGGTGGTGTCCGACGTCTGTGTTTTGCTCGCTTCCCCTCCATGCTATGGGCCCAATCCCCTCCGATGATGGCACGAAGCGGTATTTCTCCGATCTATACATCCCTTCATATACACCGACACTCTCTGCACTTATCGAGTCTCGCAAGTCGGATGCACAACTACTTGAACTACCTTCGTTGCTTCTTGTGGCACAGCCCGATCACAGTCGGCCAGGTGTCAAAGGAGAGATCAAGGTTGTACGGCGCGTCAATTCGCAAGTAACAGCTCTTGTCTTGGAGAATGCGACACATTCAAGCGTGCTCGAGGGCCTCAGGAAACACCGATTTGCCCATTTCGCATGCCATGGTTTGCTGGAGCAAGGCAGGCCTTTCGATGCATCGTTCTTACTTTATGGTGGCGAACGTCTGTCACTTCTCGATATTGTCCGTTCCCGACTTGCTAAGGCAGAATTCGCATTCCTTTCTGCTTGTCACACTGCCGAGTTGACCGACAAGAGCCTCACCGACGAGGCGCTCCATCTCACGGCAGCGATGCAATATTGCGGATTCCGAAGTGTCATTGGGACGATGTGGGCGATGGCAGACACAGATGGGCGAGATCTCGCTCAAAATTTCTACTCGTTGCTGTTCTCAGGTGAAGAATCGGGGCTTCCGTATCACGAGAGATCAGCGATGGCACTTCGAGATGCTGTTCAGAGACTGCGGGACAGTGGTGGTATGACTTTAGAGCGATGGGTGAATTTCGTGCACTATGGTGCCTGATTGATCGGAAACCCAATGTGAGTTGTTGTATCTTGGTTAGAAAATGGGTTTGAAAGGCTGATCTCCTCGACATTTGCGTGGTCTCTTTCCATGGAACTACTAGTTTTGTTTTGTTGTTTCATTTCATTCCTCGTTAGCGTTTCGTCGCAATGTCTCTGGATCGTTTACACGTCATCCATTTTATCTGGCTTCGTGTCCCACCGCTTTGCCAATCGGTCCTCTGCCCTGCGGCCTTATGTCGCCTTCCGTTCTCCCCACACTTCGGTTCTCTCCTGCTGCGTGCCTTTCATATCAGCTTGGCGTATCTCGCATTGTTTTAGTTCGTTGATCTTGTCTTGGTGCGTCGTGTCGCTTTCTGTGTTATCTCTTCCATTCGGTGCGTGACGTGAAGATTTACAAATGATGTACCCCTTACCCACTGGCATTGTGCACCATTTATTTCACCATTTCCTTGTATCCTTGCCTGTGTAGTCACGGCCATAAACCTGATGTATTGTTTTTTGTAATGGAACCACTCATCCTACCATCACGCATTCCGCACAGTCGAATGGGTTTAGACTGTGCTGTATAATTAGATGAATAATAAGGTGCGTCCCTAGAACTTGTGTGACATTCGATCATGATTGGCGTCAAAAGATCACAAATTTAAAGGCTCCGAAAGTAGTAGGCCAAGTACTTCCGAAGCAACGTTCGAAAGTCGGCGAAGAAAGGCTTACGACATGCATCCATCGTCCCTATGCAGCAAACCGTGGCTGACATCTACTTCCGAACTCGGGGGTTCAGCCGTGAAGTATGTGACGGACATCTAGCAGTTTGATTTGTCCCGAGTGGTGTGCATTTGCACTTTTGCCAGGAAAGTTACTTTCCGCTCACGTGTTCGAAAGAGCAAGGGCATGTGCCGCATAAAGACGTGACAAGCGTGACGGCTATTCATCACTCAGTTTCAAGTCAAAAGGTGGTGATATATATATAGCCATCCAGTGGTTCACAACAATAATATGTAACTACATGAATATTTAGTACTACAGCGGTGTAAGGGATTGGGGCTTGTTTGGTATAGTTGGCAGGGATTTAGGTGCGACTTTAGGATTACATAAGCATTCTTATTTTTCATTGTTGTCGCTACGTTTGCAAGTAGCTGCTGTTATAGAACAGGGTTAAGTGCACTTGTGACCTGAAAGAAGAGTCCCCTGCCCCTGGGCATCCCAGGGGCACAATGTATTACAAGCGGGCATGACAGTAGTGCAGAGAGAGTCACAATATGTCACATATTCACGTGACGATGAAAACTTTGCACGTGAGTAAAGCAAAGAATTAAGCAAAAGCAAACAGCGAGCGAGACCTTGATGAATGATGAACGAGCCAAACCACAACACCGCGGGTGCGGGGACCAGCCCTATTTTCATAGATTCCACATGAGCGCGCTCCAACTTGAGTGCCATCGCTTCCATCTCAAAGTGCTCCCTCGAGCGTGCGCGGGTGCGATCGGCCAAAGCAGTCCTCTCGGATGGCGTGAGATCGGCGACTTCGACAAGCGCTGCTGCCCAGCGCGGAGCCTCGGATGCCCGCAGCCATCCAGTCTGCGCATTTGGTGGACCGTCAATGACGCTCTCCGTCGGCCCACCGAGTTGCACGCGGGGACAGGCAGCCCCGTGGACATCGCCTCGACGGGCACGCTGCCGGAGTGTTCGCTAGCGGGCGTGTATAGCAATGCGAGCGTCGAAGGCGCGGAGAGGGGGACGGCTTGCTGTGTGGTGGTGAAGTTGAGCAGGAATAGAATGTCCGGGTCGCTGCGTGTCATATCGAACGGAGGTATCGTGGTCCTTGACGACGGAGCGGACACTATATAGTAGGACAGGGATGCGTGGAGACAAGGGTCATCATGTTTTCTTCGACTCGGGAGTCATAGCCGCCGCCAATGACAAGCCTCGGATTTGATAGCAGAATATGATGTTCTCCTTTCGTTACGTCAGTCCTTGTTTAAACAGCACGAATGCAGCGATTGCGAGCGCGATGTTCTTTTTCTCGAAGCGGTTAAGTGAACGTTGGACGGGCTCTGAGTCCGAGAAAGCGATAAGTTTCAGAGAGCGTAGTGAATAGATGGACATACGACAAAACCATAACAATATCGGGCCCTTAGACAGATCTTTGTACTTCTGTCTCGGTTCTCTGTTGTGTAGCCCAGCACCTTATCTATCTCTTCTCCCGCCTCTGTCATCTGCCCGCGTGCGTTGTGCTTTATTTTTCTTGACTTCTGTTCTGTAAATGCCTCTGTATATCGTGTTGTGCCTTCCGCCGCAGCATCTTTTCATTTCTCCTTCGGGGAGCGCGACACATCGAGCAAAGATATCGATATAACCATGTTATGCGTGTTAGTGCGTGTTACTCTAACACAGGCTATTACTGTACTACAGTTGATTATCTCATACTGCATAATGTCATAGTGCATAAATCTCATACTGCATTGAGAAATGTTGAGAAATGGGTCTACATAACTCACATGTTACACTCATAAGGTGTCCTCATACTGCATAAATCTCATACTGCATCGACTTTGGGGCATAATTTTCATTATGCAGTATGAGATAATCAACTGTACCCGGTATCCAAGCGTAGTGCGAAAGTCATGTGACCGTAGAGTACAGCGTATACGTGGCGAGGAGATACGTGGCGAGGAGAGAATTGGCCAGTGAGAGATGAGCATATCGCCGTTAATGGTTGCTTTGGGCGACAGACAGTGAAAAGCTTAAGTTAAGTTAAGACCCGGAGCACCCGCACCGCTCTTCTGAGCCATCTCCACCTCCGCTCCCGCCCGCGGCCGGCTACCCAATTGGAATTTTGTGACAAGAATTCACTGACCTCGATACTATCGTGCGCCCCAAATTTTTCTACTGTTTTCTGCCTATGTTGTCGCTTCGGCATATACTTCATCTCCCGATGCCGCACTGCCTCTTCCAGGACAATACTTTCATCTATACACTCCCTAGTTCCCATTCCTTCCCAACCGACGTCTTATATCGCTTCTACAAGGGCTCGAACGCTCTCCTTTTACGTTCAAAGATCGCCTGTATCCGTCAAATTTCGACACTAACCTTTTTTCCTTCCTTTCTCTATTTTCTTTTGATATTCGCTACTACTCGGTCATCGGCACCTACTGTGTATAAAAGCTAGGTACCTTCCTCAAGGAAGAACAGACATTCAGAGAACAAGAAGCTCCAGTTATTCGAAAACCGACGCGTGCGCCTGCACTTTTCTCTTCTATTTCTCCTTTCTTCTCAGCTGCCCTCCTACCTGCGTGTTCATACGCCTGCGCAATTCCTCTCGACAACTTTGTCCCATCCTCCTTGTCATCGAAGCCTCTGTTATCACTCCTCCGCTCGACAGGCTTGTCTCTGTCCGCGTCGACGTCTCGCGCCTGGCTCCTCAAATCTCTCACTCGCCTTGGCGCTCCTAATTTCACTCACTTCTCCTTCCCTCTCCTCCTCACTCTTCCGGGAACACGTCCCGCCAAGACATACCCACGCATCGCTTTGACGCACTTCAGCACCGCCCGCGGCTGCCAAGGTATTGACCCTTTCAGCCGTCTCGTGCATCAGCGCCTGCTCCTAGAGGAACGTAGGAAGCTCATTTCGGAGATACAAGTTGTGCCGGGCTTTGAGGGCTTCTTGAAGTCGCCGCAGTTCGACAACCTCCGCTCTGCTGCCTCGCGCGGATCGATGATAATCATTAACCATTGCGAATGGCATTCAGACAGCCTCATTCCCTCCATAGCTCCCCTCCCTTCTTATCACTACCCCCGATGGCCTCTACGATCGTACAGTCGATTTGAGGAACCGCCCTATGCTCATTCGACATAAGCATCGACTTGAATCAAATCAATAGCAGGGCGCGCTACGTTCTGTACTCAAGGGTTTATAATCTCGTTGATGAGCTCGTAATCAACGAACTCCGCAAGTTAGGTATACCAGATCAATCACGAATTTTGTGGTGTCCAACATCGATTTTTTATTATCTTCCCCTCCATGCGATGGGTCCAATTCCATCAGAAGACATTTTCAAAGACCGAGAAAGGGCTATTTCTCGGACTTGTGCGTTCCTTCATATACTCCAACATTATCTACACTCATCGAACCCCGCAGACGAAGTGGACCAGTCTTCGAGAAGCCTTCAATACTTCTTGTGGCACAGCCCGACGAATCCCTTAACGTATTTGAGGAGATCTGGCTTATACAAAAGCTCGAATTAAGGTGATGACCCTCATGTCGAAGGGCGCGATACCTTCAAGCGTAATGAAGGTCCTACAGGACCATCGGTTTTCGCATTTCGCATTCCATGGAATACCAGAAGCAGGGAGACCATTTGGTACTTCGTTCAAATTATAACATGGCGAACGTCTGACGCTCCTTGAAATTGTACGGTCTCGACTTCCGTTTGTAGACTTTGCATTCCTCTCTGCCTGTCACACAGCCGAACTCAGGGATGAGAGCATTGCAGATGAGGCACTCTTCTCACGGCCGCGGTGCAATATTGCGCTTTTCGAAGTGTAGTTAGCACGATGTGGGTAATTGCAGAAACTGATGGGTGAGATCTCTAAGACATTTCTACAAGTGAATGTGCTCGGATGAAAGCAGTAGCGATACCGCATTTGTATTTCGAGAGATTCGCGCGGGTACTTCAAGATGCTGTCCAGAATCTGAGAAAAAAAGCGGGTTCTCTCGGGCGATAGGTGAATTTTGCTCACTTTGATGCATGGTCTGAGTTATCTATTAGTCAACTTGTTCTGTCCATGACCTAAACCCTAATTATATCAATAGTATGATGAACCACGCTGAGGAATGGAGGAAATGGATCAATACTATACTTTACTTTACTTCATTAGAAAATCGTACGCGAACGAAAAAAACCGCTTGAACGTTATATTCCGCTTGAACGTTATATTGGCCGCGGTTATCCGTAGGAAAGTAACGTAATAGCCCTTTGTCGCATGTCGCATGGCTCGGAACCCTTTTCTTTGTCACGTCACGTCATTTCTCATTTCTCACTATTTGGACAATTTCTTTTTGAAGATCTCTATTTCCGCTGGCCGCTGGGTTGCGTTGCGCCTGGGAAAGAAACACCACCGTATTTTGCAGAATGACTTGTGCTGTGCTGCTTGCAACTCCTGCCCAGCTTCATAGGCCAGATGGGTGTGTGAAATGTCCAGTGCGTCGGCAACTCACGTGCATGAAGAAGGCTGTATTGCCGCGCAGGCTGTTCAACGTTCAACGGGTCTGTGCGTATTCGTGTTGAAGGCGTGGTCCTATTGTCCATCCTCCATTGAAATTTCGCTGTCATAATTGTATCAAGGCTCTTCCGAGACGAGCATCTCTCTTCATTGCCAATAGTCCAGGTCGTTCTCGCAGAATCAGCACTTCACTACGCTTCGGATTTTGACTGTGAAAGCATGGAAGGCGCACCACGTTAGTTTCGAGACCAACCCTGATTCATATGGGACTTCCCTTGACTGAGTCTTACTTCTCTCTGACAGCCTCCATCTCTAAAATCGACAACTCCGTCTTGTTTAATAGAAACGTCCTTCAGGCATTACCTCGATCAGACCCTTTACGTCCTTTCTTCGTCCAAGCACTGGCATTGGCCCATTATAAACGCTACACCTTGTCCGGTCTGACGGATGACCTCGACCAATCAATCCTCTACTATACGGAAGCAGCATTTCTCCCGCATCCTAGGGAGAGGCGCTATCAAAATACCGTGCAGTTATTCTTTTTCATCACGGAAGGCCTTGTTCATCGCGCGCGGAAGTCCAAACAGCCTGAAGACGTCAAATACTGTATTACATACCTCCATTATCTCCGGCACCTACCACTTGAGAACTATGGTGTCCAACGCAGTCCAGTTTTATCGTATCTTGTTGAAGCGTTGGCCTCTCGTGCTAGGTCGGAGTCGGACGACATGGCAGCAACCCAGGATTTCCAGGAGATGGCAGCTCTCTGCAGGGAGCTTTTCGTTTATATTCAGAAAGACTGCAGAACAGATCCCGGTACGCCCTTGGATTTTTCAAGATGGAGCCGGAAAGAGGAACCTATAATGCGAGTCATTGAGTCCCTGCGAGAGGCTAATATCCGCCTCCCGAATTTTCAGGATATTCCTATGGCGCTCGCTTGGGCCTTTCTCATTCGCTTTAAGGCAACTTGTCTGATCGATGATGGAGAAGAGGCAATATCTATTCTGGATAAAGTTATCGCTTCTTATTCCCCCAGGGATAGTCCCACTTCATACCACCTACCGGGGGCTTCAACACTGGTACCTTCCATTCTAACATCCTTCTGGTCCCTATATGGGAACCCAGAGATCTCAGAGGAGGCGATTCGCCGCTTCCGAATCGTATTCAACACCCTTTCTCCTGACCACGCGCTTCATCCAATAATTGCTGCTTTGTTGGCGCGCGTTCAGGAGAGACGGCTTGATGACTTCGGCGCAACTAATGGTCCCGAGGACGTACGCTCTAGTAAATCAGATATATCCGGGGTTCCACCCGGAAATCTGTCTCCCGCTATTTCGAATTCCCATTCGATGACGACAGAAGATGAACAGCATGTGGCCACTACGTGCCCCAACGATCCCACTACCGACATAATAAGCATCGAGGAGGCGATCAAGAATTTGCGAGTGTTACTTGCTTCGTCCCATCCAAGCAGCCTTTTTTCAACTCTTCCTACAATCGGCTTAGCCATCTTCCTTCACCGGGCTTTTGACCTCACTGACAACATCGAGTATCTCAATGAGACAATTGATGTGCTTCGTAACACCCCCGAATCATCAATCATATCGGGCGATTTCTGGTTCATGGTGCTCCTGCAACTCATTTCATGTCTATCTACTCGCCTGCGGCTGCTCAATCAAACAGAAGACCTCGAAGAAATCATGGAGTTATTTCCCATGGCTGTTAACCAGAGACGCGCTAGGGCACCTGAACGATTCCACCTTTCATGTGAATGGGCATCACTTGCTCGTTATTATAGTCACCCATCCACCTATACTGCATATGAGAACGCTATCACCCTCATGCAGGAATCTCTAGTATTTGCTCCCACCCTGGAAGTGCAACATCACCGTCTTGTCGCAATGCGCCATCACTACGAGAAGCTACCCTTAGTATGCGCATCTTACCATGTCCACACAAATCAACTAGAGCAGGCTATCGAGACGCTGGAACGAGGGAGGGCTTTACTCTGGTCAGAAATGCGCGGATTCCATGCATCGATCGACCAACTTGGCCCAGCATACTCTCGCGTAGCACAAAGATTTGCTATCATCAATAGAGAACTCGAGAACCTGACAATGTCCATTCGGCCAGGGGTTGATGTGGCGACAGGCGAAGATAATGGTAATGACCATGACAGGATGGATCCATTCGGCCGCCTCGTGGTGCAGCAACGTCAGCTTCTGGAGGAACGTGAGAAGCTCATTTCGGAGATACAAGCCGTGCCAGGGTTTGAAGGTTTCTTGAAGGTACCTTCATTCGATACTCTTCAATGTGCTGCTTCACATGGACCTGTCATAATCATCAATCAGTGCGAATGGCGTTCAGACATCCTCATCCTCCTTCATAACTCTCCTCCCTCCCTTATCACCACCTCGGATGACTTCTACGACCGTGCAATTGATTTGAGGAATCGACTTGTTCTAATGCGACAAAACCATCCCCTCGAATCAAAGCAATACCAGGGCGCGCTACGCTCTGTACTCAAGGGACTTTATGACCTCGTCGGCGAGCCCGTAATCAGCGAACTCCGCAAGTTAGGTATTCCAGAACAGTCACGAGTTTGGTGGTGTCCAACATCTGTTTTTTGTTATCTCCCCCTGCATGCGATGGGTCCAATTCCGTCAGATGACTGTATTAAACGGAAGGGGAAGGTTTATTTCTCGGACTTGTACATCCCTTCATATACTCCAACACTATCGACACTTATCGAATCTCGCAAACGAAGTGGACCAGTCTTGGAGAAGCCTTCAATACTTCTTGTGGCACAGCCTGATGAATCCCTTCTTAATGTCTTTGAAGAGATCTGGCTCATACAAAGGCTTGACGTTAAAGTGACGACGCTCATGTCGAAAGGTGCGACACCTTCCAGCGTAATGAAGGGCCTACAAGATCATCGGTTCTCGCACTTCGCATGCCATGGAATACTGGAAGCAGGGAGGCCATTCGAAGCTTCGTTCAAATTATGCCGTGGCGAACGTCTGACGCTGCTCGAAATTGTACGGTCACGACTTCCATTTGCAGACTTTGCATTTCTCTCTGCTTGTCACACAGCCGAGCTCACGGATGAGAGCATTGCGGATGAGGCACTCCATCTTACTGCTGCGCTTCAATATTGCGGATTTCGAAGTGCTGTTGGGACGATGTGGGCGATGGCCGACACAGATGGACACGCACTTGCAGGGCACTTCTACAAGTCAATGTTTTCGGAGAGAGATCCCGATGTACCATATTACGAGAGATCCGCACGGGCACTCCGGGACGCCGTCCAGAGTCTGAGGAGAACTAAAGTTCTCCCTCTCGAGCGATGGGTGAATTTTGTTCATTTTGGCGCATAACCTTGAGTTATCTGTGAGTCGTCAACGCTATTTGTTCGTGGCCTTCGCACTGATATGCAAAATATGCGACGTGGGCAGGGAGCCGAGAATATTGCTGTAATACAACTGAAGCTGTAACTTCGTTGCTGTGCTAGTGCTGGTGTACTAGGACTATCTGCCGAGAATGGAACACTACTTACTTTTATACCACGACAGGGCTTGGTGTCAATCAAGTTATCATATAGCAAGGGTTGCACGGTGAAGTTCTCTTTTTTTTGCATTAAGTTTATTGTCTCTGGTATCAAAGACCATTGGAATAGTTACAAATGTAACGTGAGTTATACAGGATAGGTATGGTGTAAGTAAGTGTAACGTGAAGTGCAATATACAAGGGAGCGTAAAGGGCGGAAGAGTGAAGAAGAGAAAAGTTGGAAAAGGTGGCCGCCTAGCTGGCGTGCCTAAGGTACTCACGGTGGGTCTGGTCTTGGGGAAAGGAGCCGCAAAAGGGCCTGGGTGGCGTGAAGGATATGGCAAAGGCGGATGGCACCTCGTGTGCCAAAGAGGGGACGGGAGTGAACAGTTAAGGGGTTGCCCAAGAGGTGTCGTTGTGACAAATAGAAGGGCAATCAAAGAGGGCGTGACGGAGAGTAAGTGAAGGCGTGCCCGAGCAAGGGCAGGTGGTAGGGTGGTAGTGTCCCCTGCCGATGGGCGGAAGAGGTTGGAGTATGTGGCGGTGAAAGCGTGACCGAGCGCCGGTTGGATGAATGCCGATGAGAGTCGGCAAGACCCGGTCGTCAGGGCACCGCAGAGGCCTGGATGTGGGAGGATGGTGATGATCTCAGAGCTGGGATGTGAGTATGTGAATGGTGAGCGTGAACTCGGACATCTGACGTGTGTCGGACTTCCGACGCGGGCCCGGACCTCCGTGAGAGTTACATATCGTTGCTCCAATAATAACTAAATATAAAATAAAGTGTTTTATATGTGTGTTGCCGTATTTACCCTTACAATCGGTTTTAGACGACGACGAACGATTTGCACACGCGTCGTCTCTAATTTCCGCCTCGGATTTCCAGATAACAATACAATTTACACGCTATGTACTTGTAGCTACCTGACGGTCAGAAGTCACCCACAATAATTTAAAAAATGCATAAATATGCGTGTGGCAGTGCAGAAATAAAAAACGTTTCACTGGTTTCACTGGGAGGTTTCCCTGCGTGCTCACACATCACTCAAGATCAACATTTCCTGCCTTCCTCCACTCCTCCGCTCGACCGGCTTGTCTCTTTCCGCGTCGACTTCTCGTGCCCGGCCCCTCTCGTCTCCCACTCGGCTTGGCGCTCTTACTTTCACTCTCTTCTCCCCCTCCCTCTCCTCCTCCTCACTCATCCGGGAATACATTCCGCCCAGACTTACCCGTGCGTCGCTTTGTGCTCACCCGACAGAAGCATCGACTTGAATCAAAGCAGTACCAGGGCGCGCCACGTTCTGTACTCAAGGATTTTTATGACTTCGTTAATGAGCCCGTAATCAGCGTACTCTGCAAGTTAGATATCTGAACAATCACGGGTTTGGTGGTGTCCAACATCCGTTTTTTGTTATCTTCCCCTGCATGCGATGGGTCCAATTCCATCAGATGACATTTTTAAAGAACTAGAAAGGGCTATTTCTCGGACTTGTGCATTATCCATACTCATCAAATCTCGCAAACAAAGCGGACCAGTCTCCGAAGAGCTTTCAATACTTCTTGTGGCACAACCCGACGAATCCATTCTTAACGTATTTGAGGAGATCTGTCTTATGCAAACCTGAGATGACGACCCTTATGTCGAAAGGTGCGACGCCTTCTAGCGTAATGAAGGGCCTACAATCATCTCTTTTCCCATTTAGCATGCCATGGAATACTGGTAGCTGGGAGGCCATTCGAAGCTTCGTTCAAATTACAGTGACTCAAACAATTGTCCCAATGTTTTGCACTTTTTGCTTGCATGTAATGTAGCATCACATCAAGGCCAAACAAAGCCAAAGTGTCAGTGTATGAAATAGAGTTCCACATCTTGGC